>CM061234.1:25059891-25123511 GCA_030844895.1 Ambrosia x helenae | reverse complement strand
TCAGGTCGGGGCATACGGATGGATGAAGCAAAAGTCTCGGCTATTACTACATGGCCGACACCCACTTCGTTGCATGAAATTCGGAGTTTTCACGAGGTTGGGTTGTTTTCTATTCGACGTTTTATCCGAATTTTTAGCACCGTGGTCGCGCCTATCACAGAATGTTTGAAGAGAATAAGTTTGTTTGGAGTAAGTCGGCTCAGGCAGCCTTCGATGAGTTGAAAGAACGAGTTCACCCATGCACCGGTTCTAGCCTTGCCTAATTTTTTAATGAAGTGTTTCAAGTAGAGTGTGACGCGTGGGTGTTGGCATTGGAGGGTGTTCTGAGCCAATTAAACCGTCCTATTGCTTTCTTTAGTGAAAAACTGAGTGAGGCAAAGCGCAAGTTCAGCACGTATGATAAGGAGTTCTATGCTATCATTCGCAGCCTCGAGTATTGGCGTCACTATTTGCTCTCTGGAGAATTTATTCTATATTCAGATCATCAAGCGTTGAAATTTATTCAAGGGCAATCTAAACTTAACCCAAGGCACGCTAAATGGGTTGAAATGTTGCAAGATTATTCTTTTGTAATCCGCCACATGGCGGGAACTTCGAATACAGTGGCGGACGCCCTAAGCCGCCGACACTCGTTAGTGGCTTCGCTCCGTGTTCAGGTAACGGGTTTTGATTCCTTATGTCATTTATATCAAGATGATCTTGATTTTCAGGTACCATGGGCTAAGTGTATGATATCGCCCTTTCAAGACTTTGTGTTACGGGATGGATTTTTGTTCAAAGGGAGTCGGTTATGTATTCCGCTTTCGTCCTTTCGAGAAGCAATTATTTTTGGAATGTCATCAGGGTGGGTTGGCTGGCCATTTTGGAAGGGACAAAACAATAGCATTAGTTCGTGAACGTTTCTATTGGCCGAAGTTAGACAAGGATGTTGGTCGTATTATCAAGCGTTGTCGTGTGTGCCATATCGCAAAAACTCGTAACACTAATCAAGGCCTCTATACACCGCTGCCTGTCCCGAATGGTCCCTGGGAGGATGTTAGTCTTGACTTTGTGTTGGGGTTGCCGCGTACCCAGCGTATGAAGGATTCTATTATGGTCGTTGTTGATCGCTTTTCCAAGATGGCGCATTTTGTTCCGTGTGTTAAAACTTTTGATGCGTCTCAGGTGGCACGGTTATATTTTGCTGAAATTGTTCGCCTTCATGGCATCCCTAAAACTATTACTTTCCGATAGGGACGTCAAGTTTGTAAGTCATTTTTGGAGAACGTTGTGGAAGAGGATGGGATCCAAACTACCAATTTAGTAGCTCACATCATCCACAAACGGATGGACAAACGGAGGTTACCAACCGTAGCCTAGGGAATTTACTTCGAAGTCTTGTTGGCGACAATCCGAAAAAATGGGATTTGGTTTTACCCCAGGCAGAGTTTGCTTATAACAGGTCTAATCATGGCTCCACGGGTCAGAGTCCTTTTTTTGTTGTTTACGGTCGCAACCCGTTCACCCCATTGGACCTTGCTCCTTCACATGATACTAAACACTTCAGTGCTGATGGTGAGGAACGTGCAAATCAAATTAAAGAACTACATCAACAGGTTAAGGCACAAATTATTAAGCATAATTTACAGTACCAAACAAGGGCCAATAAACATAGGCGCAAGTTGGTGTTTAAAGAGGGGGATTTGGTGTGGATTCATTTGCGCCGCGAGCGGTTTCCGCAGGGACGTTTTGGCAAGCTACAACCTAGAGCTGACAGTCCTTTTCGAGTTCTTAAGCGAATCAATGATAATGCGTACAAGATTGATCTACCGGGACACTATAATGTTTCCGCCACATTTAATGTTGCGGACTTAAAACCTTATGAAGACGGCGATGACTTTGACTCGAGGACGAGTCCTTTTCAAGTGGGGAGAATGAACCCGATCCAGACCAAGAAGCCGACCTGAGATGGAGTCCGAAACCGATCCAACAGCACTCGCGCAAGACCCGGTTTGACCCGGTTTATCTACAGGAACCGATAGTATTTCTTTTGAATTTAACTTATCTCTTATTTTATGTTTATCTCTAGTATTTTGAACTTCATTTTATCTTTTGGTTAGTTATTATCAGCTTGTTTTGTTTCCTATAAAACTCCTTGTAATTGGTTTCTTGATTAGTGAATTTTGATTCTTTTCTATTTGGGTTTCTCCAAATTACCGTAGCCAGGTTCATAATGTGTGCCTACGTTCATCCTCACGGCCTCACCAGACCCTAATAATAGCTTTTATGGCTATGGGTCAGACTAATCGGATAAGATTGATTGATTAAGTAACGTCACGTGCCATTACCATGAATACATTCATCTATATCACAAGTATATATTTCATATTTGTCATAAATAATTTTAAACCGTATAAGATATTATTAAATTCATAAGCTATTTACAGACATACATATAATAATACTCAAATGATTATTTCGTCAATTTGTATTGTTGTTATCGTCAACCAGCATGAACCCTATCGTTAAATCTGTCATGAAACATCAAATCCCTATAGCAATTAGAAAAGTTTGACATGAAGATGCAAAAGAATTGGTGCAAATATGAGCATAAAAAAACGCAGAGTTTTTAATTTTTATTTTTTTAGTATGCAAGGGTACCTCTCACAAATCATATGTCATTATTTTATGTAAATGATACTTAAATAGATTAAAACGATTTAAGTTATATAAATTATGAGTGTGATTTGTGAATGTCCGGTTATGTAAATACAAACGTGAATTATTTAATTAGCAAGTGTATTATACCATGTGAAGAATATTATAAAATTGGATAGGAAAGATATGGTTTGATTTATCACGTTTCTCAATGAGGCATGGTTCCACAAGGAGGAAGCCACTTGGTTGGTTGCCAGGCATTTAGCAAGTGGTATGGGCCAAATTATTGGCTTTTGGATTGGGTCCCTAAAATTGACTTCAACGGTGAGTCATTCAACCATAAAGAGTTTGCAAGTACTTCAATTAGTAAACGGCATGGAAGAGCAATTTTGGTATTAAATATCAAAAATATCAATATCTATCTGATTCTTATATCGAAAACATCAATACCGTTTATTTTTTCTTTATTGTTGTAAGGGTGGTGGTTAACTCAACTCTTTCAACCTCTAACTGAGTTGAGTTAAATGTTGATTTTAGCCAAACATAAATGTTGATTTCTGTAATTTTATCAAAAATCTACTATTAAGTATCAACTTATAAAATATCATTCCCGTTATATGCAATTATACTTAAACCGATTAGAATGTAAACTTTTGCACATTCAAGTAATATATTTATAGAGGAAGATTGCTGTACAAATGGTTCTTATTCTACAAATAGCCCTTAACGTGATAAGTGAAAGAGAGTGTTTTTTTTTAATTTTTTTTTTCATATTGTTAAACATCTATTTTAGTATTGATATCTAAAAACGTATTACGTAATTACTTAGTGTAAACTACTGTAATTACGCTAATGAAGCATGTTTAAGCAGATGGAAAAAAAATTCAAGAAGAAAAAAAAATTCTCCCCTTCACTTCTCATGTTTAACAGGTTAATCTCATTTGTATTTGATCTTTACTCTATATTTACAAGAGTATAAACAACAACGCCCGGTTATGTAAATATAAATATGGAAATTTATTTTCAAGTTTTTTTTTTTTTTTTTTTTTTTTTTATGTGTGTAAGTGTAAGTGTTAAGTGTAAGATACTAAATTAGTTAAGTAAAAAAAATGTTTTTCTAGTGTATAAAAACATACATGTGGAAAATATTTATGAAATTCAAACAACAAAACCAACGGCCGATGAGGAAGGCACTTGATTGATGGTCGGTGGGGCCAAAAAAATGACTTGCACAGTGAGTCATTCAATTGCATTTGTTGTATTGTATTGAATATTGAATTTGTTGTGTACATATATTAAAATTATATATTATTTGAAGTAAATAAGTTAAAATTATTATATGAGAGACAATCTTTAGTGACGAAAACAGTGCCTAATTACTTGTGTGATTGTGTCATAGAATGTGTAGTTATAAAGTATAAGAGCATTCACATTTGTGAATCAAATTTACGTGAGTGTGTTATTAAATTATATGGGGTGGGTGTAAGTGGTTGTGAGTGGAGGAGAGAAAAAATATTTAACGGAAACACTATTCACCCATATATTTGAAAAACTACTGTTCACCCCTAAAAATATTTTAATATTTTTGAAAGTGGTTGTGAGTGAGGAGAGATAAAATATTATGAAAAAGTATTATTATTTTAAAAATGAGAGAAAATTTTAGGGTGGAATAGTGATTTTTAGTGTAATTTGATGGAGGAAATTTGATGAAAAAGATGTGAATGCTCTAATAGGTTGGTCAGCGGATGGTAGAACTGGAAAGACAACCGGTCGTGTTAGACATTACACGTTTAACATGAACACGAACTTATTAACTACACATCTAATTACATGAATTTTTAAAAGTACTACAATCAGTTGCATGGCATGTTTAAACACTATTAAATGTAGTCAATTAAATAACACAAATGGCGCTACATGTTTAACACGACTTCTTAAACACGTTTAACAAATAATAAACCACAATAAACGTATAAGATAGAAGTTATTCGAAGTTACAATTTGTATAATCATCAAAATAAATCACGCATAATAAGCATGGTATAATTTACATGCGCGCACACACACACTTACATAACTATAAAACTGTGTCGTTTTGACAAACAACTAGTCCTAAAGGTGCCATGTTGCCTTATTTATCTATTTAACATGATTAGTTAAAATGTTAGACATGTTATGTGTGCCATTATGTAAACCAGGTTGAATCCGTTAGATACATTTATAACCGTGTCGACCCGTTTATGAATCATAGTCGACTTGTTCAGTGATTATTGTATTTTGTTCAGGTTTTGAAATACTACTCATACTAGGAGTTTATACACAGAGCCGTCCCTGAAAATCTCTGAAATTTTATGTATCCTATCCGAGCGGTTAAAAAATAGGCCATTAGGTCAAAGTTTAAGGGGCTGTTTGGCAAGTGCTTAACCAGTAAGAGTTCTGAAGGGTAAGGCAGCTCGGGGTCGGGGTAGGAGTAGACGAGCAGAGGAGACGAGAGGAGGAAGGATCGGAGCCTCGCTTGTGTTTCCTCACTGCGACGGGTGATCGGAGCCTCGCTTATGTTTCCTCACTGCGACGGGTGATCGGAGCCTCGCTTGTGTTCATCGATTCGAGTCGCGCTGGATCCTTGTGTTTCCTCATCCGCTGAACTGAACCATTCAGCATCATCTCAAAGCTGAACCATTCATACTTAACCGTCCAGTTCAGAGTCTCTCTTAAAGGTGAAACAAACGCCCTTAGTGCTGACCGATTCAGCGCTTGCCCGTTTAAGAGGCTCATTCAGAGCTTACCAAACAGGGCCTAAGTGTTAAATGAGTTATATAAGAAATATATACATGATTTATGATTTATATATATATATATATATATATATATATATGATTTTTTTTAAATATGCCCTAAGATTTATGGACCATGTCCGGTTGGCCTCCTCGGACCTCCCCAAATGTGCCCCTGCTTATATAGTAAGGTAGGTAAAGGCTCGGGTAGAAAAACTATATTTTGTTAGAAGTGTGAGAAAATTTAAAAATTGACATGTAGGCATCATGTTTTGGATTTTGGTATGATATTTTGGGTTGTTTTTTTTTCTAGAAAAACACAAAACACAACAATTTAAAACACAACGTAATATATTACAGTCATGAAATTTAAAACATAGTTAAAACACACAGCTAAAACACAACAATTTATAATACATTTTCTTGACATGCTTGGTGTTTTATGTTTTTAAGCCTAAAATAAATTGTTTTGTGTTTTTAATTGTTACGTTTAGTGTTATTTAGCTTAAACAATCCAAAACATCATGACTAAGTTCAAAAAATGATGGCTACATATCAATTCTTAATTCTTATCACACTTCTCACGAAATATGATCTTGTACCATAACCTCACCCTATATAGTAATATCATTTAATAAATTAAATGTATCGAACTATCACAATGAAAACTAAGTTTTGTTATTGCTACGTTAAGGAATTTGTGTAATCTTATTATCGTTAGGGACAAATGAAGAATCACGTGCCACTGAATGTAACATTTGTGGCTTGAAATACCTCAAGATTATACTAATTATCAAATTCATTATAATAATTCAATACTAGTGGTTTACCTGCGTGGTGTAGCGGGATCCACAAATAGGTTGCAATATAACATTATGGTACTTAGGTTTTTTTATCGCAAGTTACGCAAAAAAAATAGAAATGTGCACACTATGTTTTAACAAGTATTTGTAGAAAGAAAAGAAAAGAAATGTGCAACGCCACTTACAACTGATTGCAGTTCACCACAAACATCATTTACTCATTATTGAACAAATCTTAATAAACCAAAGGTATGTTACTACAACAGATCAATATGAACATAAACATCACTCTTGTGTAAGCTGTCCGGTAATTGCATATTTACATAACCGTGCCATTAAAGACACCTTGCTAGATGATAAAGTTCATTTACATTCATTTACATGACAAAAACATGTAGTAATAATATGATATTGTATACACTATCATATGAAGGTCACTGTCAATTTAGAAATTAAAAGTTGTGATTTGTAAGTTTGTAATAGACTTGCCCAACCTGATTCAGCAGCTAAAGAATTGACCAATGTAGCCAGTGAGCTGAACCATCCCGTCCACTTTGCCGCTGGGTAGACGCATATATATGAAAACGGTTTATAATATAAGTATTATTATGGCAAAACTTTAAAACTCATACAAGTTTAGCAGAGATAAGATTATTCATTGTGGTAACATAAATTATTATCTTTCATCCCCATTATATGAAATTTGTTTAAAAATATTGTTATCCCGTGTGTTTATTTAGTTTGAGTGAGTTCTATTTTCATATAAAAGTTGATTATCTTCTTGGGGTATTTAGGAAAGAAAAGTGGTAAAATTTAGAAAATTGTAAAGAAACTCTTGGTATGCCATCTTAACTTTGGATAATTTGGACATATTTATCCATGTCTCCTCCTTTATAATGTAGTACTAGTGGGTTTACCCGCGCGTTGCAGCGGGATCCACAAATGGGTTGCAATACAACATTATGATAGTTAGATTTTTTCCGCAAGTTATGCAAAAAGAATAGAAATGTGCACACTATATTTTAACAAGTATTCGTAGAAGAGAAAAGAAAAGAAATAGGCACCGCCACTTACAACTGATTCCAGTTCACCACAAAAACCGTGTACTCATTATTAAACAAATCTTAATAAACTAAAGGTATGTTACTGTAGAATACCAATATGAACATAAATATCACTCTTGGGTAAGTTGTCCGATCATTGCATATCTACATAACCGTGCCATTGAAGACATCTTGCTAAATGATAAAGTTCAGTTACATGACAAAAGCATGTAGTAATAATATGATATTGTAGACACTATCATATGAAGGTCACTTGTCCATTTAAAAATTAAAAGTTGTGATTTGTAAGTTTTGTAATAGACTTACCCAACCTGACCCATCAACTAAAAAAATGCCCAATGTAGCTAGTGAGCCGAACCATCCCGTTCACTTTGCCGCTGGGTAGACGCATATATATGAAAACGGTTTATAATATAAGTATTATTATGACAAAGTTTTAAAACTCATACAAGTTTAGCCGAGATAAGATTATTTATTGTGGTAACATAAGTTATTATCTTTCTTCGCCATTATATGAAATTTGTTCAAAAATATTGTTATCCCGTGTATTTATTTAGTTTGAGTTAGTTCTATTTTCATATAAAAGTTGATTATCTTCTACGGGTATGTAGGGAAGAAAAGTGGTAAAATTTAGAAAATTGTAAAGAAACCCTTGGTATGCCATCTTAACTTTGGATAATTTGGACACATATTTACTCATATCCCCTCCTTTATAATGTAGTACTAGTGGGTTTACCCGCGCGTTGTAGCGGGATCCACAAATGGGTTGCAATACAACATTATGATAGTTAGGTTTTTTTTTTTCTACAAGTTATGCAAAAAGAATAGAAATGTGCACACTATGTTTTAACAAGTATTCGTAGAAAGAAAAGAAAAGAAATGTGCACCGCCACTTACAACTGAGTGCATTTCACCACAAAAACCGTGTACTCATTATTGAACAAATCTTAATAAACTAAAGGTATGTTACTGTAACATACCAATATGAACATAAACATCACTCTTGGGTAAGTTGTCCGATCATTGCATATCTACATAACCGTGTCATTGAAGAAATCTTGCTAAATGATAAAGTTCATTTACATGACAAAAGCATGTAGTAATAATATGATATTGTAAACACTATCATATGAAGGTCACTTGTCCATTTAAAAATTAAAAGTTATGATTTGTAAGTTCGTAATAGACTTGCCCAACCTGACCCAGAAGCTACAAAAATGCCCAATGTAGCCAGTGAGCCGAACCATCCCGTCCACTTTGCCGCTGGGTAGACGCATATATATGAAAACGGTTTATAATATAAGTATTATTATGGCAAAGTTTTAAAACTCATATAAGTTTATCCGAGATAAGATTATTCATTGTGGTAACATAAATTATTATCTTTCATAACCATTATATGAAATTTGTTCAAAAATATTGTTATCTCATGTGTTTATTTAGTTTGGGTGAGTTTCATTTTATATAAAAGTTGATTATCTTCTAGGGGCATTTAGGGAAGAAAAGTGGTAAAATTTAGAAAATTGTAAAGAAACCATTGGTATGCCATCTTAACTTTGGAAAATTTGGACATATTTAGTATTTACCCATGCCTCATCCTTTATAATGTAGTATAGAAGTATAGATATGGATAAATTATACATAATTGGTTCAATTGGTGACCTAGATGTTAAACCTTGCCTTCTAGAATCCATAATGTTGTACATATATGGTATTATGAAGGTGCTTGATGGAAAAACTTCGTTCTAAAATAAAATAATGTGTCATGTTTTAATGTTTACCAAATTAAAAGAATTTTGTAATTCTATGATTTACAAACAATAAAGAACCTCCTTTCCTGTTTAATGTTATTAAATTTGAAAGATCCTGGAAGTCAAAATTCTTTTGTGAAGAGGGACTCCATTCCCTTTAGGGATGAGATCCCTATGTCTTAATTAAAGAGTGGTAAAATTTTTATAGGATATATAAAAAATATTTATATAGTTATATCCTGAGGATATTACTGATATTTTAAATGTTTTACAGGTGCTTCGTTCGCAAAACTTGCTTCCCCTTTGAACGACGCTTATTTAAAGTACCAAGCCGTACTCGACTTACCTGCTCCCGCTAGAACCTTTGAAGCAGAGGAGAGTCATTCTCTTAGTCAAGCCACCGAAATGTCTGGTGAGTGTTACCTGTCACATCTTGAGGATGTTTTCATTATTTATCATTGATTAACCTTGTATTTTATTTTTTGTAGCAAAAAAGTCTGCTTCGTTTGATCTGGATGACATTGACAGCCGTGATGCCAAGGTTACCAAGATCATCTCACCATCTAGTTCCAAAATGACTAGTCCTCCACCTAATATTCCCAAGTCAAAGGCTTTTGTATCCTCTAAGAAGAGGAAGACCACAGTTGCTCCTGCCTCAGCCTAGGAAACTACTCTCTTTGGGGGATCTAGCTTTGAGGATGTCCTGGGCAGGATTTCTCAATTCACTCTCCAGGTACCTTGCTATCCTGAAGATGGTAATGAGGGTAATTATAAAAGTAAATGTTAAAGTTGAATTTATCACCTGCTTTCTTCTAAGGGCATGAGTATCTTCTTAAATCCCTAGAAGGAGTTACAAAGGAGCTTAGTGACACCCAGTCTATGCTTGAAGATGTGAGAAGGATTTCTCATGATAAGGGCAAGTATTTCGAGAAGAAGTTAGGCGAAGCGGAGGCTGAGCTGAAGCAGATGAAATCTAAACAGGCACAGATGGTGTTGGATCATGACAAGGAAATGGAGGATTATAGACAAGGTTTGATGAAATCTGCTACTATCTCCGTTTTGCAGGCAAGGATAAAGATTGCCCTGCAACCTGAAGATCCCACCTTTAATCATAAGGAGTGGGATGTCAAAGGCTGGTAGGAGAAGCTTAATAGCCTGAATGTGAAGGAAGTGGTTCGTGAACCTTCTGCTCCTGCACATCCCGAGGGTGCACCCGAGGGGTCTAAGGATGCTGAGATTAGGGAGGTTGAAGCTAAGGTGGCTGAGGTGGCGAAGGAGTTACAAGTGGGCGATGAAGGATACGATGACTAGGCTGGAGCCCACTTTTTTAGAATCTTTTGTGGTGGTATATGGTAGTAGTCTGTGTTTAAACAATTTCGAACAATATTATCTTGGTATGTAATAGTTTTAAGACAATGATAGGTTTGGGGTGGAGGGATCTTGGTTTTCAAGACGAAGCCCCAAATTTATATCTGACCCTGACCATAGATGTTGACCCCTGGTGGATGGGTCCTGGTTTAGGATGAAGCTAGGGGTTGACATCAATTTTGAATTTTTAAATGAAATGGTAATATGTTTTGACGCTACATCCTTGCGTTCTTTTCTTTATTCTTTTGTTATCCTGCCATCATTACCAAATGATAAGTGATAAAGAATGAAATAAGTTTATACCTTCATCTTTCAATTGGTCTTCAAAGTCTTCTGAGAACAATCATAATAATAATGACATCTTGAAGATGTCCCCAGTTGTTGTTACATCCTTAGGATAATCTTCATCATCTTGAGTATGTCCCCAGTGTTGTGCCTTCCAGATAGACTTAAAGACTTTTTTCTTTTTCAAGAAAAGACTAATAACTTTTGATAATAACCTATAAAAATGTGAACTTAGTTATCATACTGGCGACAAAGCCTTATATAAACTATGGTCATGCCCATTTTAGGAATAACTGGCGACAAGGCCTAATGTAGCATCTTGAGGATAACAGGCGTCAAGGCCAAGTATAACTGGTGTCAAGGCCACTGGCGACTAGTCCAAATACGAGAAAGAGCCATTGAAAAATGTCTAAACCTTAGGGATTCAATGTATATTCCAAAAATGATGAAATTGTCAGCCACTTTTACATGAACTGGTCCCACCATCCTAAAGATTTACATGAATAACGTGCGCTTCAGGCGGGGTTGCTAACCCAATGTGAAAGGTGAAAACTTTTAAACCTTAGGAATGTGTCAAACACCTTAACGTAGGAGAGGATGACCAACCCTCTAGTCTTCAAAGTTGCATCTTTAGGATAGACCTGAAAAATTCTGAAGATGGACTATATACTAGACCATTTTTAGTTATGAGACTATTAAAGAAATTAAAATATAAATAAGAATATAAATCTTTCATACCTCATACGTGATAATATTTAAGATGGATTGCGTTCCAATACCTTAGTAGAATTTCACCTTCCATAGTCGAGAGCCAGTATGCTCCTTTTCCAGCCTCAGAATTGATCAAGTAGGGTCCTTCCCACTTAGGAGCTAATTTACCATCACTTGGCTTGGTAGTGTTTTGGAAGGCTTTCCTTAAGACCAAATCTCCTACTTGGAATCTTCTTATCCTTATAGTTTTGTTGTAGGCTTTGGCTATCCTATGTTGATAAGCTGCCATCCTCAATTTAGTTACATCCCTAAGCTTATCCACTGGTTTAAGATCTTGAAGCAGTATTTTTGAATTGGTAGTTGCATCTTGAAGATTTCTTCTAAAATATAGATATGGATAGATTATACATAATTGGTTCAATTGGTGTACCTAGATTTTAAACCTTACATTCTAGAATCCATAATGTTGTACATATATGGTATTATGAAGGTGCTTGACGGCAGAGCCGGCTATGAGGGTGAGCCGGGTGGTCACCGGCTCCGGGCCCGACCCTTAAATGGGCCCGAACATTTTTTAAAATATGCGTATATATATATTAAATTCTATATTTAGGATATATATTTGTGTTTTATACATTAAAGTCTTGTTAGTGGAGTTTGAAAAACATGTTAATTTAATGTAAAGGTCTCAAGTTCAATCCTTGGCTCTAGCACTATACCTAATTTTTTTTTTATAATTCATTCATCTTTACAAAATTTTGGGCCCAAATTCTTTTTCGCCCAAGGCCTAAATTTTTTTTGACGTTTTCGGAGACGGCCCTGCTTGACGGAAAAACTTCGTTCTAAAATAAAATAATGTGTAATGTTTTAATGTTTACAAAATTACAAAATTAAAAGAATTTTGTAATTCTACGATTTACAAACCATCCTCAAACATACGTCTTCTTATTAGTGCCAGGAAGTGTCTCGACAAGGCGACTAATAGATCAGAATATAGAGGAGTCTAGAACATTTGTGTTTTTGTGAGGTCATACATTACTAAGAAAGCAACATTAATCATGTTACTAGTAATTCGCAATTGCGTAGTCTTCAAAAATACAGGGTAAAGATGCTTATATTAGTCCAAATTAGTGTGGTACTTCCACACCCCACACATGTGGAGCCTCGTGCATCGGTTTTGTTGTTAAGTGTAATAATTGGTTTATCATGTATTCATATAACTTAGTGGTCTTAACTTGTTTAATTTCAACAATATTGAATCAATAACAAAGAAAGGCGTACCAAAGGGAATTTGGCCTAACGACATTGAAGGTTTTGGATAAGGTTTTGTATTTTCAAGAGGTGAGAGTTGAATAATTGTGGTGGACAAAAAGATGTAGTTGAGGAATAGAATTAAAGAGAGTGTGAGTTGTCGTTCTAAAAAACAAAGAAGGCCTACGACTAAGAGAGACAAAATCCTAACATTTTTTACTCAATCACAAATTGTAGCTAATTCATATACTACAAGAAGGGCCTAAGCTTGGATACCATAAATAATAACACCGAACTACATATAATAAAATGATGTGCCATGTTTACATACATAATCAAAAGATTAATAAAGATTACCAAATGTTCTAACACTTGATGACCTCTATAGAACAAATGATTAGTGAAGTTAGTTGATAAATTGTAAGCTTAGTTGATTAGTCCAACGTTAACGTTTTTTTTTTTTTTTTTTTTTTTAACATGGAAAGGAAACGAGATACTACCAATGAAGAATGTGGTTAGTGAAGAAGCCTCACCACAGGAAGATATTTCTACCTGTAACCACCATCCAACGTGAGAATAAGCATGGATTTACTGGAAACTAACATTTTCTTCATGACATCACTGGTATTTATACAATGAACGGTTACATGTCGCTATTTGATTGTTTTGTGCCCGGTCCGGTTATAGATGGGTCCATGTTTATATCTCTTTAGTTACTTTTCCCTCTAGCTTTTTAATTCAACTAGTAGGTTGGCCCGCGCGATGCAGCGGATGTCACTAAAGCTATCATGGAGAGCACATTCTAACCCGACCTGTCTTAAACATTAATTATATTAGGTGCTACAATGTTAAACTTTGAAAGAACTTGATCAAATTATTTAACTCCATAAATAAAATGAAACCTTATTCTAATGAAGCAACTTTCATGCATTGTCTTTCAAAATGATGTAATAGTGATAAATCTACAAGTATAAAAAAGAAAAAGAAAAAAGCCAACCTTCTTTAAAAATCCATCAATCACTAGGATATCAAGCGGGACTAATATTAAACACCCATTTTCTAGCAAGTGGGTATACTATCTATCACCCTATAATGGAATCCATGAATGATTAACAAACAAGAAAATAATAGAAACTTACAAAAGATGAATGCATAAGTTTTATGAATGCCAATAATCAAATATATTCTGAAAATATACATAGTGAGACTTAAGTATAATAATAAAACAAGTCAGTGTTAGGTTTAACAACATTAGCAATTATCAAATCTCTAACGCATGCTTTAACTGTCAAATTGCACTTGCATGCTTTAGACATCTCACATTTACTTGGTGATGAAACAAAACATTTTTTCTTTTGATTGAAACATTTTGGATAGAGCTAGTAATTTCAGCCTGACTATTTCTAAGTGGATCGATTTGTGATATGTCTCATCTCACATGTGTCGTAGAAAATATTTGCTGAAAGAAGATTTCAGAACTATGTCGTTGTGGCAGAGCTACAAATGGGAAAACTAAGAGACTTTAGAATTAAGATAGTACATTTTTAGCTATTTCATTTAGACTCTCAACCGCCATTGAAGAAGCTCGGGTTCTAATTGAATAAATGGACCATAAGTTTCTTCCTCCTATCTTGTAAATGTCATGCAGATAATGTGCTTTTATTTTTGTCTAGAATTTCAAGATATCACCCTTCTAACCCTAAAGATCTTCATTCCAAGGCTATTGCACGACAAAAACACCTACACGCAATCAAGGTTTTATATAGTTATTCAGGAAATGAATCATAAACATATTTGAAACATATTAAACGAGCTTTGCTAGGGTGGTCAGGGGGTTTTGCCTTAGGACTTTCCTCCTGAGGAGGTCCCCGATTGGATCCCTCTAAATGCAAACCCTGTAAATGTGATGAACACCATTGGGACGGATTTAAACTTGAGGTAAGAAGCCCAGACTTTTCTTAATGGTAGCCCCTAACGCTAGTCGGGTTGGTGCCCTCCCCCCCCCCCCCCCCCCCCAAAAAAAAAAAAAAAAAAACAAAACAATAAGCAAAAATGCAGAAACAACAAATAACCTAAAAACAATCCAACCAAATAGAATTCATTAAAATCAAAGATCTGAATTCAAACAATAACAAAAAAAAAAAAAGAGAGAGAGAGAGAGAGAGAAAGAAACGCTAATTACACACCAAACTTATCAAAAATCCATCGAAATGAATGTTTATTTAACAAAAAAAAAAAAAACACAAATTCAAGAACTGATGAACCCAATTAATAGTTGTGATTACGAACTTGATAATAACTCACAAGCAGTGGGCTAGGCCTAGGTGACATCCAATCTATAATTATCCCACCATGGTCATTAAAAGTAAAACCACCTATCGAAATCCAATGGTTTTCTCTTGACTCTTGTATACCGGTTAACAATCACTTCAACAAAATAACATCTTATATATTCAGTAATAAGTATAATAAAAAAACTAATGCAGCTATGATATCATAAACATTGGTATTTTAGGCAAAACAAAAAGAATCTATGCCCAAAAAACAGTGTTTACATAATAACAACAAATAAACCTAAAAGTTTCCATGTTTAGCAAACAAGTAACTAAAACTCATTGAACCAATCACTCAAATGAAGGCATTGATGCAGCAGGTCCAAGTTTCGGATGGCGAAGATCGATGGTTTTGGGTGAATGATAGCGGCGTGGACTTTTCCGTAAAAGACGTCAGATGGGAGATTGCGGCTAAGGCTGCTGTATCTGTTCAAAACTTAACGTTCTGGTGGAACTCGTGGGCTCCTCTCAAAGTCAACTTGTTCTTATGGCGTGCACTTCAAAACAAAATTCTGACAAAAATGGAGCTAAGTCACCGGAACATTGCTTTGCCGGATGTGTTTTTGTTGCAGATGTGGAATCGCTATTGAAGACACGGGGCATATTCTGCTTAATTGTTTATGGTCCAAGGCGATTTGGTGGAACATTTTGGTATGGATTAAAATCCCGTGGCCTCCGGATCAAGTCGGCATAAATGCCTGGTTTCAAAAGTTGATGGAATCTCCAGGATCATCAAAATGGAAGAAATTGGTGTATTCTGTGATGTTAGCTACTATTTGGAGGTTGTGGCTTGCGAGAAATACAAGCGTCTTTGAGCGGAAGTTCATCCCGGTGCAAACCACGGTGGATTTTATCAAAGAAGATGCGTACATGTGGGCTATTCATCGTGCAAAAATGCGATCTCTAGAGTGGAGCGATTGGGTCAATTTCGATGTAGCTCGTTTCGTGTAACTTTGTTTTGATCGTCTGTATTTCCAGCTTCTTGCTGGCTCTTTATATTCAGCTATAAAGTGATCGCCGTTCAAAAAAAAGTTCCCATAAATCTATTAGAAGCAACTTGAAGCAATTAAATATTAAAAAATGATCAATGTCTGAATACATATATTTTTAGCAAAAGGTGCAATGAGTCAGGAATGGGTGGGCATGCTAAGGTGCTCTAATAAAAAGACATCATTTTTAAGAACCCGATAATAAACGATATTTAACCATTTTAAACATATTTGTTGTTTAAATAAGGGAACCCATGTTTTAACGGTTCCAAAATGGCTAATAATACAATAATGAATAACACATTTATATAATCTCTGTAAACAAGTATTTGCAACATCTTAAAGCAATTTAAAAAGGGAAAACATATAAGAAAACAAAACCACTTACTTAACAACAACTTTCAAGAACAAGGAGCAGCTTTCAATGTATATTTTTGTAGCTCCAAAAGTTTCAGATAATTGATTGATTGCATCATCATCAACCAAGTCCAAGTTTTGAGGAACAGGAACACGAGGGAATTGTTTGTAGATTTTTCTTATATGATCTAAGATAATGGCCGCAAAAAAAAAAAAAAAAAAAAAAGACAAACCAAGACATATGCATAAAGTTAGTCACTGTATAATGCGTATAAAGAACTACTGTAAAGTATAAAATACTGTATGTAAATTAAACTTGACACATGTATATGTCCATTTTTATTTTGATACCATGTATATGAATTCGTGAAACATAGCAAGAAGAACAATTAAAGCATCTGCACACGGAGAAATAACATACCAAGATAGTCATCTTCAAAGTCAACTTTAGCTTTAACCAACACGTCCATAAACAACACAACAAGCTCACCCCCACAACCTACCTACAAATTTCATGTAACCACCAAATATAATTTCGTATCAGTAAACAATATGTACCTAATTCATTGGAATACGATAGAATTGATAAGAAATTACCTAAATCCGACAAGCAGACTAAAAATTATCATAAATACCAACTCAATTGAAACCTGCAAACAAAAATAAATAAAAAATAAATAAAATAAAGACAAAATCATATTAATAAAATTCCTAAAACATAAACACGTATAAACCGTAAACAAACACAAAGATCATTACTTAATAAGGAGGTCCACTATACTCATCTTTAGTGATCTTAAGCAAAGTCATATATAATTAACTCGTTTAAAAATTTGAGTTTGGATTTACCATTACAATAAAAAAATTAGAGATGAAAGAGATTTACATTGAATAGTTTGAGAAGTAGCGTATAAGAGCATCAAAACGATGAGTACGCCGAAGCTTGGTCAAGAGTGCAAAGAGTTATTAGTGCTACAAAAATAACTACTTTAGTAATTAATGAAATACTACTTTTAATTTATAACTTTTTTATGAAGTAAAATATAAACAAAAGCTACATGAATCCATCCAGAAAAAAATGCCATACCCTTTTTCTGGTTATCTCCATTAGCCCATGCCTAGAAAGTTCAGAGACTTTAATCAATGAGCAGTCCCTCTCAACTACACATTTGACCTCTTCATAGACCAATCTCTTATTTGCTAAACAATATTCACAAAAGAAAATGTACCCATGATTTAATGTTGTTACAGAACCAATCTTTCTTGTATGATCGTTTCTTAACATAATAAGTTAATAACACACACATACACACACACACACATAGAGAGAGAGAGAGAGAGAGAGAGAGAGAGAGAGAGAGAGATAGAGAGAGGACTTGCAATCATCTGACATATCAATCAAATCGACTACAATAATCCCACCAATATCTTTTAATCGTAATTCCCTAGCAATCTGAAATCCATGGAAAATCAATATTAAGTATTTTAAGTGAGGGGAAAAACGAATATTCAGGTTGAAAATCACATTACAATTTACAAATAATCCAAATAATCACCGAAAATAGTTTTAGAACTTTTCTGCTTGTCTGATTCGAGGTTCTTGAAGACGATTAGAGTTCTCTTACTTCACTGCAGTACTTTTACTTGTATTTGAGGAATGGTGGGGGCATACTCCACCACCACCTGCAATTCAAAATTTCCATACCAAGCTTCAATTGAGTAATTAAGAACCTTCAATTGAGTAGTTGAGGAGTCCGAGAATTGAAAGAATGATGTCTTAGAGAATTGATTAGGGACCTTTAATTTGGATTGTAGATTTCAAGATAGTAGAAATAAATGGTAGTATTGTAAAAGTGTTTTGATATTGTAAAGGAGGAGGTGAGTAAAATGTTACATTACCCTCCTAATTGTTTTAATTGTCACAACTATTCCTATAATACCATTAAATTTCATGCTTAAATATGTTGTACATGGTGCTTGTTAGGTTGTACGGAAATGCAAATTATCATGTTGTACATCACGCATCGTTAATAAGATAATATAGATAAATACATTAAAAAAAATTAAAAACAATGTTAAAATTAATGCTTTTAATACTATAATTTGATCAATAAGAAATTTTATCCTATTTTTTTCTATGCTTTTGCAATTTACAAAACCATATGAGTTTTCCTAAAGCTCATCCGGCATGTTAAAATTTGGGAGGAATAGGAACCATGGTTGATAATTGTTCGGTTTGAACATATGAACTTGTTTAAAACGATCATTTTGATTTCGCTGGTAGTGTTTTGAAAGTTTTAGGTTGGTCGATTTAGAAATTTTCCATTACTGATTAGTTTGGGTTACTTTTTATACTTGAAGCACATAAGAAAACTAAACAAGACCGTATAATTTTAGGCTTTGTAACTTTTTATATTTTGTTTAAACCTTTACTTATTCTAGTTTGGACTATACACATAATTGGAACTTACTTAACAATACGACTCATGTTGTGAGTAATTATCCTATATATTAATAAACTAGTTTTTATCCCGGAAGCGTATTGGGTTGAAATATCTAATATAACATAATAAAATATATTATTATTATTATTATTATTATTATTATTTTAAACAAATCTCTGCCATAAGTTATCATATTCAAATATATAAAAAAAAAAAAACGAATCTCTGCGCCGGGTATAAATCTAGTGCCATTACAAATGAATTCGGAAGTTTGTAATCGATCATTCTAAAAATAACTAACATGAAATAAGAAAAATAAAGTTAATTATTGAAATATCAAACGCATTAGTCTAAGGGTTATGTGATGCGTTAAAAAATTCATGGGTATATGATCGGGTATGTAGTTCGGGTATTTGGGTATGTTGTTTCGGGTAATCGAATCGGGTATCACCTAATCCCAGACCCGACCCAAACCCACAATTTTTTTAAAACTAATCCCAAACCAGACACAATACTTGTCGGGTTACAAAAAATAGTCATTTTTTTCTCCGATTTTTATATAGCACTATGGTACTCGTTGGAAAGATAATAAAACGCTCGTTAATTTGGTGTAATTTTTTTCTTTAAAAAATCTTGTATATAAAAGATATTAAGGTTTAAAAGTTATGGAAGGAAACACAAGAGATAAAATAATAAAAGTTTAATATTTAGATGTGTGGCCCTCGGGGGGCAAAAGTAAAGTTGCACTAGTTTTAACGTTATTTTACTAATTTCGTGAAAATAACGTTAAAAATGACGGACGGTTAATCATGCATCATGTGGTGACGTTGATAGCCAAAAGACAAAGGGTACATGCACTGATCGGGTTTGTCCCGATTGCTAAGTGTTTTGTGCCTTATGTCCAAGGTTTGATACCAAATCACATCGAGCCGGGGGTCTCACTGGAAGCAGCCTCTCTATTTTTAGGGGTAGAGGTAAGGCTGTCTACATCTTACCCTCCTCAGACCCTACCTTAGCTTTGCTATAGGTGGGATTAACTGAGTATGATGATGATGATGATGGTTTAGTAGATTAGGTATTTAATAGATTAGGTTGAAGATTATAATAGATTAGGTTAAATCATATTTTTTTTTTTTTTTAATTGGTTTAGAGTTGCCACATCACATCCTACGTGGCATCTCTCAAAGGAGAGATTGCATAAGAGTATGACATGTAAGATTAATCCCTTTGCTATATATATATATATATATATATATATAGATTATTATTTTAAGTTAAATATTGTCAATTTTTAATTTTGATCGTATCTTATGTATTTTTATTATAAAGTCTCACGAAGTATAAGTGTGAAATCAAACCATTAGTAAGCTGTTCAAACTTGTTTCCCAGTTTTAATTTTCAACAGTTTGCTTTGTTTCATAATATTGTTACTAACAGTTAGGCTTGTCAATTTCTTTTGAACAACAAATGTTTCTCTTACTATGCTTTACATCAAATAGTGCAAAATAATCTCTTTGCCCATGTTTAAACCAGAGATCACTAGAAGCATGTGTCTCTACCAAAAGAGCTATCCTCATCATTCAACAGATAACCCATTAAAACTACACCATAAATTCATAAAATACCTAGAATGAACCACTTAGCCACTAAATGAATGACATGAAAGTGGATGTGGGCCTAAGGGTTTTTGGTTGCAACCAAATAGGTTGGGTCCCTAACTTCCAAATATTGGGGCACAAACTTCTTTTTCCATATTTTTTTTTGAGAAAAAGAATTGATATATGACTTATTCGTAGCTGTCACCAGTATGCGAATGATGCATAATTTTTTTCATATTGATGGAGACGTTGATGTTGATTTACCTCATGGCTGGATAGATAAATGTTTGAATTTTTGCGCTTATTTTTTTTAAGGAGTAATGGATTTAAATAATCTCAACTATTGACTATTGGCCAATAACAGTCCCAACTATGAAAATAACTACTAGCGGTCCCAACTTTCAGACATTTTGCTCTCAATGGACCACCCGTTAACTCACACTAACGCCGCTAGCTGAAACTCACAATTCTAGGCGATTTTTCACCGAGTTTGAAAGAGGGAATCGAGACAATGATATTGGTATGTTCAATTGCAGAAATGAGCATGGTTCAATGGTTTAATCGTCGGTTCCGGTCATCCCATCCGAGGAGAACATCAACCTATAACCGACGAACCATGCTTATTTCTGCAATTGAACATACCAATATCATCGTCTCGAATCCTCTTTCAAATCCCGTGAATAATTGCCTAGAATTGTGAGTTTCAGCTAACGACATTAGTGTGAGTTATTGGGGGGGGGGGGGTCCGTTGAGAGCAAAATGTCTGAAAGTTGAAACCGCTAGTGGTTATTTTCGTAGTTGGGACTATTATTGGCCAATAGTCAATAGTTGAGATTATTTAAATCCATTATTCCATTTTTTTTTAAATATGAATTGCTGAATATCAAAAGCTTATTACACAAAATCCCATTTTTTTAGAACGAGTTGAAGGAGTAGGCATTATTGGTGGAGAGGAAGCAATAAATTGGGATTTGTTGGGACCACTGCTACGTGCTTTTGGAATACAATGGGATCTTCGTAAAGTTGATCGTTATGAGTGTTACGATGGATTTGATTGGGAAGTCCAATGGCAAAACGAGGGGGATTCATTAGCTCGTGATTTAGTACAAATAGGTGAAATTCACTACAAGAAAATGAAGCTAATGCAACCCCGGTAAACTGTTGCATTAGGCCTTGAAAAGGTTGCACTAGGCCTAATGCAACCTTTTATCAAGGGCTTCATTAGGTGAAGTTGCATTAGATCTAATGCAACCTTTTTGTTAGATAATGCAACTTTTTTTTATAAGAGTTGCATTTACTATTTGAATGCAACCTTTTTATGATGCAACCTTTTTAATATGAAAATGCAACTTTTTTTTTTTACTACTTTTCTAACACTTAATTGCAACCTTTGCTACCTCAAATGCAACCTTTTTATACATCAAATGCAACACTTTTATTAGATTTTAGATACAGCAAAAGCAACCTTTTTTTTGCCAAACGCAACTCTATAGGATTATTATTAAAGTCCAAAAATTCTATTAACATGAATGGTATCCCAATTACATCAACACAATACTAACATTAATATATTAGATATCTTATATCATAATTTGACATATGTCAAAACTCAATATAACAATGTAATCAAAATAAAGTTGTCAATTACACTAATAAAAACTAACAAAAGCCTCTTACTCATCTCTAAGATCTTGAAGTACTCCTATCAAAATTGTCCATTACACTGATAAAAAGTAACAAAAGTCTCTCACCCGTCTCTAAGATCTTGAAGTACTCTTATCAGCAGCTTAACCATAATGCTTCGCATCTATGTTTGCTCGTTGGTTGTCAACATCTTCCTGCATACATCTGAACTTTTTTACGTTGATGGTCGTCTTCAATTTATTTTCGCATTTCAATTAAATGTGGGTTTTCAACTTCAAAACTCACTTTTAATGATTCCATAAGTCCACCCTGTCATATATGACAAACATAGTTACACATCATTAGGAGAGGTTTATAAATATCCGAAACTAACTATGAAACATGACATTAACATCTAATTAAGATATGTAAACCAAACAAGTAATTAAAATAAGTTAAGCTTTTTATGCATTAAAGAAACATGTTCGATTCACTTGACACCATCATATTACACTTGCAAATTAAAATTACTTACCATGTCAAGAGTTGTGTCTACAAAGAAAATGAATCCCCTAGTTCAAGTTCAGGTGACAGAGTAATATAAAATGTTAAGCATGTGCAAGAACACACATAAGTTTGGTAGCACAAATCCCTATAAACATTTTAAACAGTCGCAATTTTGATTGACCACAAGTAATACAAATACAAACTATAAAATCATATTTTTATTATTTCACCCATCTTAAATCTACCCATCTTCATGGCTTGTCTTAAATTGTGGCCAAAACCTAACCCTAGCTAAATTGCCATGATTAAACAGTGTTGCTTATAAGCCGAGAGGATTTGGAATGGCCTGCAATGGTAGCATCCCTGAACCTTGATACTTTTGAGATGCCGAAGGAGATGGAGGGATATGATTAGGGTTGGATGGTTGGTATTGAGATTAGAGGGAACCTGTGAGAAGATTAGCAGACAAGATTTTGGGGAAAAATATGGGGGGAAATCGAGCGGGATGGAGAATTATTTGAGTATTTTGGTATTTGTGGGAAATAAAAAAAAAATTATTTTTCTTATTTAAATTTTATCATATACTTATAAAATAATAATTTTTTAGGTAAAATCATTTCAATATATACACCTCTCTTAAAAAGTTTGGGTTAAGTAGTGGCACTATTTTTTAATATCAAATGTCCAGCCTTCATTTTCTAATTTCAAGTATTCCTACTTTATTCCTACCGTTTATTTTATTATAAAAAGTATTATTCAAGAATCAAATATAGCCAACACAATAGAAGTTTTTAGTTGTCTAAAAATCAAACCTTCTATATTTTTTTATATATATATTTTTTTTTGCCATTTTCATGGAATTTCCTAACTTTTAAAATTAGACTTGCATATATGTTTTGCATATAAGTTTTAACATTGCAACATTATAAAGACCACTCAATCAAAGGACTACAATCAAGCCAATCCTCTATCAATCCCTACACATTAGCTTGTCCTTTATGTCTCCTTTATGTCTGTATATAATCTTTGACTAGAATAGTTAATTCTTCCTTGTATTCCTCTATTTCCTTATTGTATTGTAGTCTATTTATAGCCTTTGTAATTCAGTAAATAATATCAAATTCATTCAAACATTATATGGTATCTAGAGCCTATTATCTCCTTTGAGAAAAACCATCGATCCTTCTGCCATAACCTCCTTCCAGCAGCTACATGGACACCTCCACCACCGTCATTCAACTCTCTACCACCACCAATTTTCCCATCCGACTAACCGCAAACAACTTCCCATGCTGGCGAAAGCAAGTCCTCTCAACCCTAACCGGACTCGAACTTGAACAGTTCGTCGACGGCTTGACCGAACCACCACCGAAGGTCTTGGAGGGTAAACCCAACCCGGAATACCGCACCTGGTACCGCCAGGATCAAGTGCTCCTTGGCGCACTGCTTGGTAGCTGCTCTGACACTATCCAGCCACTCGTTTCCTCTGCCGAAACGTCCCGTCAACTCTTCACCCGTCTAACAGAAAGCTATGCGAGTGTCTCCCGGTCCCGGATCATATCCTTGCGGACTAAACTCGCCACTACCAACAAAGGAAGCCGACCCGTTGCTGATTATCTCCACGAAATGAAGGCTATTGCCGATGAATTAGCCTTAGCGCAGAAACCAATCGACGATGACGACCTCACTGTTCACATTCTTGCTCACCTCGGCGACGACTATAAGGAAATTGCTGCTGCCCTAAAGACTCTCAACACCACTATTCCGTTCTCCGATCTCTATGAAAAGTTAGTTGATCATGAGAGATCCTTGTTGGAGGCTAAACCTATTGAGCAACTCACTACTGTTAACTTCACGCAAAGAAGCAGCCACACACAATCTCAAATAGGCCGAAACTCACAAAGGCCCAATACAGGCACTAGAAATCAAACCAGGCCCAACGCCTTTGGCCCACGAAACAATAATAAGGGGAACAATGGTCAATCGTCACATTTTAGAACTAATCATAACAATTTTTTTTGTCATTTTTGCAATATTCCAGGTCACGAAACCAAGGATTGCCGAAAGTTTGCCCGATTCTTGCAACAAAATAATCTTGCCTTAGCCCAAGCATCAACAAACCCGACAGTCAATGCTTCCATGGCGAACTCGCCTCAACATGCATCATGGCCAATGTTTGACAGTGGTGCTTCTAATCATGCCACATCTGACCAAGCATTCGTGCACAACCTATCCGAATATGGGGGACCCGATGAGATCGTCCTCGGTAATGGTAATACCCTATCTATTTCTCATATCGGTCAAGCATCGATTCCCACTTCTTCCCGCTCTTTAACTTTAAGAAATGTTTTACTTGTTCCGCGTTTACGTAATCATCTCATATCGGTCGCTAAACTTTGCAAAACTAACAAAGTTTCCGTTGAATTTTTTCCTTTTCATTTTCTTGTTAAGGATCTTCGCACGGGGGCGCGCTCATGCGGGGAGTGAACATTAATGATGTCTACTATGCATCTCCTACTCCACCTCGTTTGCAACTCAACTCAAGCACCAAGAATTTCAATTCTCTTCTCTCATGGCATCATAAACTTGGACACCCGTCTATCAAAGTTCTAAAGCGTTTACTAAATAGTTTAGGACTTGATTATAATAACGTGTCAAATAATTTATTTCATTGTGATGCTTGTTCCTTGAATAAAAGTCATAAGCTCCCCTTTGGAGAAAACTCATTTAAAGTTTCTAAACCACTTGAACTTGTTTACTCTGATGTTTGGGGCCCAGTCAAAATTTCTAACGATGGATACCAATACTATGTCATCTTTGTTGATTTTTTCTCAAAATACACATGGTTATACCCCATTAAAAAAAAATCTGATGTCTCGACATTATTCCCCATTTTTAAAAACCTTGTCGAAAAGTTCTTCAAAACTTCTCTCATCTCTCTTTTTTCAGACAATGGGGGTGAATATATTGGCCTCATTCCTTACCTTCAACGCAATGGTATTTCTCACTTTACCACTCCCCCACACACTCCAGAACAAAATGGAGTGGCGGAACGTCGTCACAGACACATCGTTGAAACCGGGTTATCACTATTACATCATGCCAATTTACCACTCACTTTTTGGTCTCATGCCTTCCAAACGGCCGTTCACCTTATTAACCGCTTACCAACCAAAATCTTAGACTTCAAATCACCATTTGAAAAATTATACAATAATCCACCTACATACACCAAACTCAAATCCTTTGGATGTCTTTGCTTTCCATGGCTTCGTCCCTATGCCAAGTCTAAAATTCATCCTCGCTCAACGAAGTGTATATTCCTCGGATACTCTTCATCCAAATCCGCTTACAAATGTTATGACCCTGTTACCCACCGTCTCTATCACTCCCGTCATGTGGAGTTCATCGACCACATTTTTCCTTTCACCATGAATGGTCCCGCACCCAACCCGCTACCTACACCCGACAACTTCTTATGCACACCCACAAACTCCAACATCCCACAACAACCTCCTCATACCACTCCACCTTCCACAACTAACCAACCTCATCCGCTTACTCCATCTTCAACGACCCAACAACCTTCCCAACCCAATTCCTCACCTCATCCCACTACACAACCCACGACCCACTATTCTCACCCAATCACCCAAGTAAATGACCCTCCACCCTTTCCCACCAATCATGTCTCTCCATCCACCTCGGCTCCATCTCCTATTACCACCATTCCTATGCCCGCCTTCTCTTCCCCATCAACCACAACACCGAACATCGATCCGTCTACCTCATCCCCTACCAATTCCTCCTCCCCACATGTCCCAACCGATACTACTCACTCTCAAAACTTACATCCATCTACCATCACCTCCGAAACAACCACCTCACCACCTACTGCTCCTGCTCGCTCCCAGCGATCTCGAAAGCCTAACCCAAAATACTACAACCCAAATCTTGTTAACCACACCACCCTTCACCCGCTACCACCCACACTCGAACCCACGACTCATAATCAAGCATCTAAAGATCCACAGTGGCGTCATGCTATGGACTTGGAATTCAATGCACTTCTTCAAAATCAAACATGGGAACTTGTCCCTTCTAGTTCCCACACCCCAATTGGATGTAAATGGGTCTTCCGCATCAAACGAAAACCTGATGGCTCCGTTGAAAAATACAAAGCCCGTCTCGTGGCCAAAGGTTTTCATCAACAACAGGGCAAAGACTACTTCGACACGTTCAGTCCTGTTACCAAACCAATCACCATTCGTACCATACTTTCCATTGCTCTTTCGAAAAATTGGCCGCTACGCCAACTTGATGTTAACAACGCCTTTCTTCATGGCACCCTTCATGAGGATGTCTACATGACCCAACCACCGGGTTATGTCAACCCACAATTTCCTCAACATATCTGCAAGCTCAAAAAGTCGCTCTATGGCTTAAAACAAGCCCC
Source organism: Ambrosia x helenae (assembly GCA_030844895.1). Classification (NCBI taxonomy): domain Eukaryota; kingdom Viridiplantae; phylum Streptophyta; class Magnoliopsida; order Asterales; family Asteraceae; genus Ambrosia; species Ambrosia x helenae. The sequence continues at coordinate 25,096,560 of CM061234.1, read as the reverse complement.
TCGGCTTGGTATAATGAGCTCACCAAGTTTTTACTTAACTTTGGTTTTAGAAAATCTTTGGCCGATGCCTCGCTCTTTATCTACCAAAACCAAGGTGTTACTTGTTATTTCATGGTTTATGTTGATGACATTGTCCTCACCGGTAATGACACACCTTTTCTCAATCGTTTTATCAATGCCTTAAGCCAAACGTTTTCTATCAAAGATCTCGGTATGCTTCATCATTTCCTTGGTGTTGAAGTAATTCCCACACCAACGGGTCTTTTTCTATCCCAACATCGATATATTCATGACATTTTACACCAATTTCACATGGATGGTGCAAAAGATGTTTCTACACCTCTCGGTACTACCGACGTCCTCTCTGTTTCCGACACTTCCCCCGAGGTTGATGCTACCCCGTATCGAAAACTCGTCGGGTCGCTTCAATATCTCGCCTTTACTAGGCCCGATATCTCCTTCGCCATAAACAAACTTGCTCAATTCATGCACAACCCTCGCCAAACGCATTGGCAATCTCTCAAACGAGTCCTTCGCTACCTAAAGGGTACCATTCACCATGGTCTTTTTCTTAACCGAAAGTCCTCACTTGATCTCTCGGCCTTCTCAGATTCGGATTGGGGTGGTGTACATGATGCAGGTCGCTCCACCACTGCATACATTATTTATCTTGGCACAAATATTATATCTTGGAAGTCTGCTCGCCAAAAGTCGGTCTCGCGATCCTCAACAGAAGCCGAATACAAGGCCTTAGCGAATGCCTCTGCTGAACTTACATGGACTAAGAATTTACTACTTGAACTTGGCATTCCCATTACTAAATCGCCTACCTTGTTCTGTGACAACACCGGGGCCACATATCTCTGTGCTAATCCTGTTTATCACTCCAGAATGAAGCATATAGCACTTGACTACCATTTCGTTCGTGAACAAGTTTCTGCAGGCCACCTACGGGTTCTTCACATTAGCTCTCAAGACCAACTCGCGGACATGCTTACAAAACCGTTATCAAGGGCCCCTTTCCTGCGGAACCGCTCCAAGATTGGAGTCTCCGATGGATCCTCCATCTTGCGGGGGCGTATAAAGACCACTCAATCAAAGGACTACAATCAAGCCAATCCTCTATCAATCCCTACACATTAGCTTGTCCTTTATGTCTCCTTTATGTCTGTATATAATCTTTGACTAGAATAGTTAATTCTTCCTTGTATTCCTCTATTTCCTTATTGTATTGTAGTCTATTTATAGCCTTTGTAATTCAGTAAATAATATCAAATTCATTCAAACATTATAAACATTTCTAATAAAAATTACAAATAATAATAAATTTTGCAACTTTACAAAAAAAAGTTGCATAACTTAGTACAATTCACAACTTTTAAATAAAAAGGTTGCGATGTCAAACAAATTTTGCAACTCTTTATTAAAAATGTTGCGTTAGATATCTTAATGCAACCTTTATGTTGAACTAAGTTGCATTAGAGTCAAATGAAACGCAATTGAAAAAGGTTGCATCTAAAAAGTTGCATTAGCCTCATTTTCTAGTAGTGAAATGACAGAATCATAACTTTGAAATCATTAGTAAACTGTTCAAACTTGTTTCCCGGTTTTAATTTTCAACAGTTTGCTTTGTTTCATAATATTGTTGCTAACAGTTAGGCTCATCAATTTTTTTAAAAACAAATGTTCCTCTTACTACGTTGTACACCAAATGTTGCAAAATACTCTCTTTGCCATTGTTTAAACCAGAGAACACCCGTCTTAAAAGCATGTGTCCCTATCAAATAGGCTATCCTCGTCATTTAACATATAAGCCATTAAAACTGCACCGTAAATTCGTAAAACACCTAGATGGAACTACTCAGCCAGTAAACAAATGACATGAAAGTGGGGGTGGGCCTAAGGGTTTTGGTTCCAACCAAATAGGTTGGGTCTCAACTCCCAATAATAAATTGACTCCAACGGTAGGCTTTTGTTTACCAATGGGCTTCCTGGCATTCAGCTCAAGTCGAATAAAACCGAATAAGGTAGACTGACTTTGTCCAATTTCATAATAAAATAATGAATATTATAAAATTATTTAATTGGTTATTTTCTAACTTTTAATATTTGCTACTTCATGACTTGAAAACTAAAAAAATGTGAGTTTATTAGTATCCTCAACTTTTTGGTTATCTTAACACCTAAGAGCACCTGTAGTGGAGCACGTTATCAGGCGTTATTAGCCCTATAGCGCCGGGGAACACCGCCCCCCCAGGCGCTATAGGGCGTTTTGAAGGGCAAACGTTTTGGACATAGCAGGCGTTTTGGCTTGCCTTGGGAAGAGTGGGGCTTGAATGCTCTTTTGACCGGGGAACACTCGAGGTTTTTTAAAAAAAAAATTTAATTTTTGTTTTATAAATACCCACTACACACACTTGATCTCTTCACCACTACACAAAACACACACACTACACAAGAGCAAAGCACTACACTTGATCAAACCACCACTAACATGAATCCTTTCGGTCAAGGTTTCGGGTTTGGTTCCCAAACCAGTGGCGAAAACACCCGACCTATAGCTCCGGGTTCGGGTTCAAACCCGCAAAGTTTCACGCACCTCTTAAACCAACCGTATGGTTGGGACCCGAACATGTATAATGTTAACATGGGAGGGAGTTTTGGGATGCCCATAGGAGGTGGGTTTGGCCAAACACAAGTGTACGGGTCATCCCAAATGTTCGGCTCTTCAAATGCTTGGCAAGAGTCGGTTCCGGAGACACAAGGCCCGGTTGAAGAGGAAGAGCCCGGGCGAGGCAAGGCACCCGCGCGACGGAGTCACGCAAGAAAAGAGACGGGCGGTCGTGCCAAGAAAAAGGTTATACCATGGACCGACCACGAGTTGTACTCGTTAACCCGAGCGTGGGTTGACGTGTCGGAGGATCCTGAAGTCGGTAAGATATTATATATTTTTTTGGTAATGTTAAATTTTTTTGGTAAGATATATAATTTTTGGTAATGTTATATTTTTTGGTAATGTTTTTTGGTATAATGTTATATTTTTTGGTAATGTTTTTTGGTAATGTTATATTGTTTGGTAATGTTATAGTTTTTGGTATGTTTTTTTCAGCCAACTATCAATCTAAAGGCGATTTTTGGAAAAGAGTACGGGAAATATTTTTTGATCTCTCTGGTAAAGGAGATGGCTACCGGGAGAACGATTCGATATCGGACAAGTGGACCGATATCAACCAAAAATGCACAAATTTTCAGGGCATTTATCAGCGCACCAAGTACGGGTGGAAAAGTGGGCAAAGTGACGAGGATGTCTTTGTGGCGGCTTTGGAAGAATACAATCAGACGTACGGGAATTTCGCGTACGTGAAATGTTGGCGCGTGCTGAAAGACTGCACCAAATGGCACCCCGTGCGCCCAACTGTTGGATCTTCTTCATCTAGGGCCAAAAATACGAGGCCTTCAAAAAAGTCGAGGACCTCTGACTCGGTTGATCCCGAAACGCCTACGTCTGACGCGCGTTATGTCGACCTCAACTCACCAGAAGAAAATCCCTTTTTTGTAGGGGAGGAGGGGGCGGAGGAGCTACCTCGTCCCGCCGGTCGACGGGCTGCTCGAGCCGCACGGACGGAGTCTTCGTCGGGGGTTGATAAGTTAGTCCCGGCATTTGCTGAAATGAACCAGCGGCTCCAAGACTTGCGCGATATCGGGGCTCAGCGTATCCAAGAAAACCGAGAGGTCGTTGACATCATGAAGGAACGACAGTTTGAACGCGACTTTGCTTTTTACACGTCAAACTTTGACCACCTAGAGGGGAAAGCGCTGGAAATGGCTATGAGCCGAAAGGCAAAAATCGAAAAAAAATATGGTTTCTAGTATTTTTATCTTTTATTTATGGTTTGTAATTTTTTTTTTTAGTATTTGTATTTTTTTTTTTGTTTTAGTATTTGTAATTTTTTTATTTTTAATGAAATATTATTAAGTATTAAATATTCTTATTTAAATAAAAAACAATAATTAACCAATCATTACCAATCATTTATAACCCCAACATAACCCTCCTTCCCACTACACCCTCTTTTTCCATAACCCCAACATAACACCTTTTCTATTATTTTTTAATATTTTAATCCTATAACCCCAACATAACTATCCACCACTACACATACCCTAATTACATAATAAGAAAGGAATAAAATATAGATTTTGTTTTTGTAGAATGCAACGCTTGTGGGGTAAAAAATACTTCATGACTTGGAGAAAAGAGTAATTGAAGTTTTGGATTATTAAGGTTCTGAAAAAACGGATTCAACTAAGATGTATGTATGTATGTATCACAATTTAAAAAAATAAAACAAAAAAAATAAAATCTAAAAACTTAATATTATTACCCTACGTACTAAAAGATTGGCGTATGTAGAAAGTTTTGGTAGGGGCACAATACAAGTCGGCTAAAACTGGTAAGGCTAGATAGAATTTCACTCGAATATGATTTTTTTTCTTTTTAAAAATTGTTAAGAGTTCCTTGATTATAAACGAATCTAAATTAATAGAAACTAGGTTTTTATCCGGCTGCGTGTTGCGGCGGCGCCAATCTGGTTTAGAAAATAATTAAATAATGACATTAGTGTTGCGACATTTCAAATTCCAAATCAATCCTATATCAATTTTCATACTAAGGTCACATATAAAATGAAATAGTGTTTTTCACCAACGCGCGTTGCGCAATTACAATATGACTCCGCATCTAGGGACTGCAAACAAAAGGTGAAAGATAATGAGAGACAAACACCATCTCCAAATTTAAATGAAAAGGCCCACCCGCAATAAGGTAAGTTGTGCAGACAATGTAGTTGCTTAAAGTTTGAACCTTGTGTTCCAATTCTGCACAAAATACTTCCTAGAGAAACATATAATATATATCATCAAGTCTTGTGTATACTACAAACACATAAGTCACGCGATCATATTAATTACATATTATTAGGGTTCATATGAAGTACCTAAAGCTCATAATCAACCAAATCAACATAAGTAACACTAGATATAACCGTAAATCCTAGCATGAAGTCGGTTCAATATTCAAGCGAATCCACTGATGTGACCCCACTGCTCAAGTTCATAGACTCTTGCCCCCTCGGGGTATAGCTGTTGACTGAGGGTTTTTGTATCTGAACCGGGTCAAGAACCTTGACCTCTTGTTTTCCCAGTTGCTGCACCTCTTGTGGCGACAGTACTTTAATGAACCATACCCTACTCACAAACTCCCTGTTTATAGGGAGGAAAAAACACAAGAGATAACAAACGTTAGTGTTGGTAAAACGTGACAACGGACGAGCCCATTTTGACAATTATTATTATTATTATTATTATTATTATTATTATTATTATTATTATTATTATTATTTAACGGGTCAGAAATTCAAGTCCAAATTGAATTCTAAATTATAAAAGCTTTAGTCGTCTGAACAATCGAAACGAAACCATCATTCATATATCTAAAATCGAATCAGAAGAGGGTTCAAAATAGTTACCTTAATAATCAAGCGAAACGGGTCAGAAACAAACGATTTAGAGTTTCACATGGTTAAACGAAGACGAAACAGAGACCACAACATCGGTGCTTCACGATTGCGTACGGTGGCTGGTCATGAGCTATAAATACCAAAATAATTAGATTCCAATAAGAAATAATGATGATGTTTGTCAATTTAAACAGGAAAGACAATAAGTGCACAAAACAATAAATAAATTGAAAACACACAACATCTAAAACAATAAAAAAAAAACACCTTGTTTGGAGATGACATAATTTTAAACCTTGCTTCATCAACTCAAATAGAATCAACCTCTTCATGAACACCATATCATCATATCAAATCGAGCAGTTCATCTTCATCACAAAAACCATACAAACATGAAAAGTAAATCAATCAATACCAACAGATCTAATGTCGGTAAATCAAAGTGAGGGTAAAAGTGGAGCAATCACACACAGATAACAATCTTGCTGGTGAAGCTGGATTTTCCGAAGGTTGATGATCGGCGCCACATCTGCTCCGCCGTCGCCGCCACTGCAATACTCTAAAAAAATATTAGGTTAAACAATAAAAACTAATGATATGAACGCATGACGATAAGTATAAAGAATGCATACCGATCTTTTCAGAGAGTGCAACCCAGTTTCGTCTTCTTCGCCGTCGTAATCACCTTTGAGTCGACGTCAGGAGGTTGGCAGTGAAGCTGTGGTCGTAAGCGCCACCTTGTGTCTCTCTCTCTAGATGGGTGTGTGGTGTGTTGTTTTGTATAGAAAATCAGGGATTGGGTTTAGTGGTTTGGAATATAAAACCATTCACATATAATGGTTTTGAAACGTGGCTTGTACTTGTATGGAATAGGTGTTGCTAATCACACCACGTGTCTGAGAAGCAAGAGAATGTGGCATGACCAGAGGTGACTTAGAGAGAGAGAGAGAGAAGATGAACACCTACCTTCATGCTGGCATGAAATGACCAAGAAACCCTCAAAACCATTATCTCAAACGATCAAACCGTCCCAAATCTAGATTTCACCGCCTGAAAATCCGCCGATCAAAAGGTGCTCCTTCTCATAAACTCTACTTTCACCGAGGAGGCTATGGCCGAAACCATAGGCCACACCACTTCTTTATCGGTTTAGAAAGCATTAGCCAATGCTTATAGCCATTGTTCAATTGAGCGCATTCACAATCCAAGTTGCTTCTAGTGGTTGAAAATTCAAAGCCCTATACGATCAACTTGCTTCTATTGGCCACCCAATTAGTGATGAAGATAAGTGCCATTGGTTTCTTTGTGGCTTAGGCGCTTCCTTTGAAAAATTTTCCACTTCCCAATGCACGAAACCGGTTTAGCAATGATGATTAATGCTCATGCACAACCAAAATTATTGTTTGATGCTTTTACTTCCGCGACTTACATCATAAATCGCCTTCCAACAAAACTTCTTGAAAACAAATCTCCATTTGAACTTCTTTTTAACCAACCTCCATCCTATTCCAACCTTCGCATTTTTGGGTGTCTAGTATATCCATACCTTCGTGATTATACCAAAAACAAATTATTACCACGAAGTGCTCCTTGCATTTTTATTGGATATAGTCCACGATATAAAGGTTTTAGATGCCTAGATCCTTCAACGGGTCGAATCTATAGGACTCGACATGCCAAATTTGACAAAGTTGTGTTGACTTTCCTTACCCCTTCGACAAATTCCGACACTTCAAATCTCCCTTTTACAAATTTTGAAGTTTTTTTACCCACCCCAACACCTTACAAAACTTCCTTATCGACTACACCTTCCACTATTCCAATAATTACACCTCCTTTTCCACACTGTCCATTTACCCAGCCCAATAACAATGACTCCCCACCTCAAAGCTCATTAACCGAACCATCTCCCACCTTACCCTCATCCCCAAGCCCATCATTTTCTACAAACCCAAATCCTAAACCGGCCCAATCCTTTACAAACTAAACAAATAGGCCCACTCCTGACCAATCCTCTGCCTCAGCCCAAACTCAAAGTCCACCAAACTAACCTATTCCGATTCCTAATCCAAACAATCATCCAATGACCACTCGCTCAAAAAAATGGCATTTTTCAAACCCAAACACTTTGCTAACTTATCTCAATTTTCCACCCATCCCCTTCATCATTCCCTCTTATCATCACACGTGCCGAAAGGAATAAAAACAACAATGAAAGATTCTAAATGGGTTCTTGTCCTGAATGATGAACTTCAAGCCTTACATTCTAATCACACATGGCACCTTATTCCTCGTCCTGCTTCCATAAATATCATCGGCTCTACATGGATTTATCGGATCAAATACAAGTCCGATGGTTCTATTGATCACTACAAAGATCGACTTGTGGCACAAGGTTTCAATCAAGTTCCAGGTCTAGATTTTTCTCATTTTTAGCCCTGTCGTCAGATCTTCAACAATTTGAGTTGTTCTAAGTCTTGCCACCATTCACAAATGGAACTTAAGACAAATTGATGTCTACAATACTTTTCTCAATGGCAAACTTACAGAAACGGTGTTTATGGAACAACCACCAGGTTTCCAAGATCAAAACCATCCGACTCATGTTTGTAAGCTAAATCGTGCCATTTATGGACTTAAACAAGCTCCACGAGCTTGGTTTCAACGATTAAGTTCATTTCTAATCACTTTTGTTTTCAAATGTAGTCGAGCCGATCCATCATTATTTATATTCAATAATAACGGTAATTTAATTTATATCCTTGTATATGTCGATGACATAATCATCACGGGTAACAATGAAAATTTTATAAACACTTTTACTCATTAACTACACAAGGAATTTAAAATTAAAGGTTTGGAAGTCACTCACACAAAAACCGGTGTCTTTCTCAATCAATCTAAGTATGCATATTACATACTTTCTAGAGTTGACCTTCTTGATTCCAAACCCGTTGCCACACCGCTTACACCCAAAGACATCTTCAACTCTATCGGTGAACCCTTTCATGATCCTACCTTATATCGTTCTCTTGTCGGTGCCCTCCAATATTTAACCATAATCCGTCTAGATCTTTCCTTTGCTGTCAATCAAGCTAGTCAATATCTTCAAAATCCTACCACTTCTCACTTTCAACCTTTAAACACATTCTTTGCTATGACAAGGGAACTTTTTCTCATGGATTAACGTTTGATAGGCCACTTAACACTGTTTTATTAGGTTTTTCTGATGCACATTAGGCTTGTTGCATTGACACATGAAGATCCACATACGGTTATTGCATTTATTTAGGTGGGATCTTGGTATCTTGGAGTGCAAAGAAACAACCGACAGTAGCTCGTTCAAGTTGTGAGTATGAATATAGGGCTATGGCCAATGCTGCTTCGGAGCTTATTTGGATAACTCATCTACTACGTAAACTACATGCCTTGCCCCCAGGATCGCCAACTTTATTGTGTATGTAAGACCCAACACATAATCACTAGATTAACATTGATATTTTCATCAAAATAATGGATTCAAACTACATTAATTACTTGATGTTTTCACAAAACGCCACAACATAAGTTCCTAATTCAAAAGTTGTTCGATTACAACTAAGATAACTAATGATGAATGAACCCGAGGAATAAAGATGAGTGCGGAAGCTACGGTCCTAGACCGTAGGTTACAGCTTGGGGTTTCTGTGGGGAACCGAGACCTTGGACCGTAGCTTACGGTCTATACCGTAGGTTACGACCCATAGATGCTGATTTGTTTCGTTTGGCTGCAAAAATGCAGCCCCAACCGGCTTGGTTTCCACCCGACTTACTAAGTAACACTAGCTCACCCATTTGGGCATTGAAACTTCGCCTATAACCGTTCAATTTACCAATTATCTCGAATTCCATTTGGATTCTTAACGACTCCTCATATGAAACTATTAAATAAACAGTATTTCGACCCGTTAAGTCATTCCAAATTATTACACGATCTTAACACTACCTATATGATTCGATGAGGTGACAAATGAGTCGTTAGACTTGGTTAACTTGCAATGAGGAATTCTAAAGACGGAATTCCATAGAAATTCCCATCGATCATTCGTATGATAGGTTTACATCATATCCGTCTCGGTTTTGCAACTACTCGTAGTTCCCAAATGTAGGCCATCAATTATTCCCTTCCTAATCAAGTCTTTATTCAAGAAGGTAAGCAATCGTTCAAGTCACGCTACCGTTGAGGCTATGTCTCGTGACCATGGCCACATGTTCCACTCGCGGAATAGTCCATAAGGACATTCAAGAAGGTGTGATTAGATGCTTGTTCATGCATTCATATGAATTCATTAGATGTCTGATGTGCCGAGATTTTAACATGTTTTATGCACATATTTTCACCTGTTGTGTACCCAAAATCATGCTTTTATCTTAGTTTTATCATGATTTATCTTTCTTTGTTGATAATTGCAAGATTTGAGGTCAAAAAGTGAAAATAAGTGAAAACCGGCACAAAACGGCGCAAAAAGGCAAGGAATTGAAGACTTAGAAGCTGTGTCAGATGCAGCACGGTCGTGCACCTGTCCCGGGTTAACAAGTCAACATTTCCAAGTTAGCAGAAAGCAAAAAGTCTACGTTACCGACCTGCATGGGCGTGCAAACCCCTGTGCATGGCCGTGCACCTTGATACGTGCTTCTTAAGGCTTTAACCGACCAAGACTGGCAGTGTGCTGACCTGCACGGGCGTGCCACCCACTTGGCACGGGCGTGCAGGATCTGAAGCCCGATAGATTTTGCTTGAAAGGACTCTGCAACAGTACCAGCTGTCGAGCAGGGGCGTGCTACTCTTCTGGAATGACCGTGCATTGCCTGATTTGCCAATAAATAACAAGCTCAACTTAAGCATTTGGTGGGATGTGACAGGTTCAATTAGTGATTAACTTGATAAACCTTTAAAATCAACCCTAACTTAATTAATAAACTAAACTATCATGGGGTTTGATCAGCTTCTGGTAGTCCCGAGCTAGATCTAAGGCAAGGAAACCGGTAGTGAGATAGATCCTTCGGGCTTATGATATCCAAACCGAGTTCTAAGAAATGGCTTTTGAAGTAGACCGGATCTGAGTGACATATTTCTGGTTCTTACTAGATGAATGAGTGACTTTCTTGGCAAAAGGTGGATTCCCTACGGGTGTACCAGTGATCTTTGGATTGCACACCTTTAGGATTATGTTCCACCTTTGTTAAGGATTTCATTCATATCGGGAGGTTATGGGTTAGGTTTGTTAGGTCACATAATCACTAAACGAAACTTATCTTTATTGGACGCAATAAACATTTAAGTTGTCACTTTTTAAGATAAAAAAACAAGAATATTATATCTAGTTCTCGTTAGTACAAAACCGTTAACCAATGGAGGATACATGTTGCCTAGGCTGACTATTAGAGAGATCCTTCAGTGTTCAAAGCCGTTAACCTACTTAGGGGATACACTGTTTCTAGGGTTGACTCTAAGAAGAGATCCTTCGGTACGGAACGAGAGAGCTAAGGGAGGTGTATGGTGTTCCTGGTCAGAAGTCAAGCCTCCGTTTTTAATTAAGAATATAAGTTAGAGGACTTGTGGCTTGACTGTGGTTTGGGAAGCACCTGTAAATGCAGGGCTCATCCGCTGAACGTTCACAGTAATGCGGTGACGCGTATTTGGAATTTATATCATTCACTGCTTCTCAGCTCGTAGAGCCAAACACTTCAATTTCACTTCTGTCCTCCTCACCAATAATTAAACTTAATATTTTTTCTAACAATAAAATTTATTACTTATACGGAGGGCCCCGAGATGTGCATGTTTACTATCTCTACTATTTTATCTTTTTCAAAACCTATTTTTCTTAGAACCCCTCCGTTTTATTTTCTTTTCAAACTCGATTAGTTATTTGATGAAAGGTTGAGTAGGGCAAAGTGTGTTCTCTAGGAATACGATACTCGACATTTACCCTAGAAAACTATGCTAGACACGTCAGGTTCTCTACCTGTGTGTTGGTTTTAGTTTATAGGTATTTATCGTTTACTTATAAATTTAAAACTTGTTTAAAAAGGTTTAGTAAAATCAGTCTTTTTCCCAAAACCAATGTTTTGAAATTAACGCATCAAGTTTTTGGCACCGGGAGAAATGACATCTTTATAATTACTAAAACCAGGCACATCAGTGTCTCATTACAATGCGTATGGTCCAATGAAGTCGAGCTTCATTGTGGCATTTCATCGAGCGCTTGGTGGGCTGGATTTTACAATCTTTACTTGTAGGGTGCTAAGGTCATAAAATCATTCCCACATCAATACCCACATCTCAATATAATTATCTAATCCAATTTCCCTATCCAACGCGGTTTAAATACAAGCTCATACACACCATTACTGAGAATTACCTACTAGTTACCCATCACCCAAGTAGAACCCCCCAAGTTCATACCATGTACTTTGAGAATTCCCATTCTAGGTTTAAGTTATTATGATTCACACAAGATTAATTCGTTTTAAGGTCCTCTTGTACTAGAGACACCTTTCCTAGTTACCAATTTATAGAAATCAAAGATTATAGATTCCTAATATTATCACACAAACAAAAATTGCATCACTTTAAATGAAACAAGACTTACCTAGAGATGGAAACCGCAAGAAAATCATATATGATATTGGTCTCAATCATGGGGATGGTCTCTATGATGATATCACACAAGTTCAGAGATCGGAGACTTTTTTCCATGACCTGAGGTGTTCTCAGAGGTTAGTCGCAGTTCCATTATTTTTTTAAACCAACATCTACGGTGAAGATTAGAGGTGCATTACATGGACAGAGATGGAAATATTTTTTATATGGGTCTTATTTATCAAAAAAATTGGTTTAAGTTTGAGTTTGCATTAATTTTGTCAACTGCATTTACATGTGGAAATATTTTAATGGATTTGGAAGGATGGGCAGATTTGGGCTTTTGTTAGGGACTGGAACAGGACGCTGCAGCCAGGACAGGAGGTTGCAGATTATCAGCAGCTATCAAACATGTTTTCCGCTGTTTAGTTGTCTAGCAGTAGGGATGGCTGGAGCTGGAAAGGTGCTGCAGCGGAAGTTTTTCGGTTGGGGAGGTTAGGCGTTTCTTACATTACAAATATCGATCATTGTGCACTAATGATATTTTTATTGAACATTACGAATATAACATCGTGATGCGTCTTCTCAAGCAGATGCATTGGAGATACAGAGAAGAAAACCCCTCAGAGAAGAAGGCGATTGGGAAGACGATTTAGGCCAGTTTTCTTTAACATCACTATTACAGTATCTCGAGCATCTGTATGATATTTTTTCCCTAATTTTATTATTATTATTATTATTATTATTATTGTTATTACAAACCCTAGGTTTCTATATGATTAGTACCAATTTAACACACTTAAAATTTGTGCTATTGTCAAATGCAGTAGCATCGATCTAGCTATTGCGATGAATGCATCTCCATCGTCATTTCATATGCCCCCAGCTAGCTTTAATTGTTAAAGAGGTTAGTTGTTTCTGAAGGCGATCCAGAAGGCGAAGAGGCTGTTCCTGAAGTTGAACTCTTTATTCAGTGGTCTCCAGAAGGCGATCCAACTCAACATTTAATCGAAGAAGTTCTGTTTCGTGCAGCCAAGAAAGCTGGTAATTAATAAAAATCATTTTTAGCATATGATTTATTTTATTAATGCGTGGTTTGTGTTATAAATCTTGTCTTTCTGTGTAGGTATAAAGAAGCAACTTTTTGCTATGAGGAGCTAATCCTATCTCAACTAATGATTCCCACTTGGCTTATGCTGATGTGAGTATTTATCTTGAATTTAGCTTTCATTCCATTTTATTTTGGTTAGACAACGAGCCTATTTTGGTTGATAGAATGCACCAGCTTTGGGGGACCTTAGATCAAGTTATAGATAGTTTTGGAACTCTTTCAAGTTTGCAATTGGTGAGTAGTATCATGGTCAAGTTTTTAAATTTATGTTGTAGCTGGTATATGACATGAAAAATCAGCAAGAAATTATCTAATATGAATCTTACTAAATGATAACTATATGAAGGACACATAAAATATAGCAAGAAATCATCTAATATGAATCTTTTTTTTTTTTTGTAGGAATTCGAATACGAAGACCCTGCTGTGATTTTATTGATTTTAGATGATGTTAATAATCATTATATAAAGGAATAAGAATAGATGTAGATGGTAATTTAGTTTTGAAGGTGTGAAGGCCATCTTTTATACCCTTTTGTGGGGTTGTAAAGCTTGAAAGGCGTTTTCGTCTTGCTGTAGCAATCGATATTATAATTGAACACGGTATCCCTTTGAAACTCTTTTTTTTTTTGTTTATTTATGGTTTTACTTTGTTCTATATTTACATGAAATTGATTTTTACTAGATTGCTTGCAAGGAATGTTTGGAATCCATACTTTTAGACTTGAAAGTGTAGCGCAAGGGAAAGCGTCTTATGTTGATGAACTACAAATTCAAGGTGTTTCTAATCCTAAATTTCTAAGGAAGGTACATACACCTTGATGTTTCGTTTTGCCGCATGTTTTATTGTATTAGAAGGAATTAATATAGAATAATGACTTAGGTAGGGTGCCAATGAGTTTGTTAAAAGATAAATCTACATGTTTAAGATCAACAAGTTTTGATATTGATGCAGTGAGTTTGAAACATATAGGTACATAATGTAAGATTGAAACATATGGGTCCATAATGGTTTGACTGAAAATGGATTGAAGGTTTAGAGCATCAGAACAAAAGCATGCCTTTGAGAAATGATAAGAACAACCCTTTATAAAGAATTGATGCTTGAAGGATCTGAAAACAGAAGCGATGTAGAGTTGGGATGAACAGACACGACATTCTCTTTTATTACTGTTGTGCCAAATATATCTTCTGCTGTCTGTTTTTTGCACTTTTGTTTAGATGAATAAAGTCGATAAGAACAATGGTGACATAAACTTGAACATAATATATATATATATATATATATATATATGCGATCAGCCTAATCAATCCACTTCATAACCAATAAGCGTATGTTTCGCAATGACCATCAATAAAAGCCAAGGACAGTCTCTATCGAAGGTTGGATTATATTTAAGAAACCATGTATTCTCACATGGCCAACTTTATGTCGCATTGTCAAGAGTTAAAAGCAGGGCAGGGGTGAAATTACTTATACTTGATGGTGATGGGAATGTCAAGACTAAATAAAAAAATGTGGTGCATAAGGAAATATTTTGTGATATTTGAATAAAATGCGTATTGCTTGCTTTTAAATTTTAATAAAATATTTCTACTATATTTTTTATACGTTTTACCGCTCCAAATAATTGTAAGTTGTTAAACCGCGTGTCAACGCGGGTAATAGTCTAGTACCATAATATATATCTGATCACCTTCGATGGCTATACACCATACAATTTCCATACAATGGTGTTCTCATTCACACAAGAATCTCATGAACAACCTGACCCCAATGAAATCAGCTCTGCTCGTTATACATCACCTACTAAAGGGAAATTGGATTTTAACACCCTGAACTATTGACAATTGGCCGTTGACGCACTGAACTACAAAATTGAACAACACCACACTGTACTTGCAACTTTTTGGCCTATATTACCCTCAGACTAATCATGGTTATTTTTTTTGCTGATGTGGCATGGTGACGTGTCCATTTGGAAGAAACCGTCTATATGCATCAACCCATGGGTTTTCGGCACAAAGACTTCCCTGACCATGTCTGTCGCCTTAGGAAGTCTCTATATGGCCTCAAACAAGCTCCACGTGCTTGGTACCAGCGGTTCACCGACTTTGTCAAATTACATGGTTTTCAACAAAGCAAGTCGGATAACTCACTGTTTATTTACCATAATGGACGTGATATCGCATATCTACTCATATATGTGGACGGTATTATTCTCACTATGTCCACCGACATTCTTCGTACACGGTTTCTCAACATTTTGTCAGGGGAATTTGCTATGAAAGATTTGGGACCTCTTTCTTACTTCTTGGGTATTCAGGTTACTCGTGACGGCAACAATATGTTTCTTTCGCAACAGGCCTACATTAAGGACATCATACATCGGGCTGCTATGGACTCTTGCAAACCCGTTGCAACCCCGGTTGACACTCAGTCCAAACTCTCAGCTGATTCCGGTCCGCTCCATGATGACCCTTCTACATTTCGCAGTCTCGTTGGTGCATTACAGTATCTTACTTTCACCAGACCAGATATCTCTTACGAGTGCAACAAATTTGTATGCACATGCATGCTCCTTGCCTTGATCACTGGAATGCTTTAAAACGTATTATACGGTATCTTCAGGGAACTCCTGACGTTGGTCTTCATCTAGGCCCGGTTCCTAATATGTCCTTAGTTGCTTACACAGATGCTGATTGGGCCGACTGTCCTAACACTCGTCGCTCCAAATTGTGTTACTGTGTTTACTTGGGCAATAATCTCATCTCCTGGTCCTCCAAGCGTCAGTCCACCATCTCTCGGTCCAGTGCCGAGGCCGAATACAGGGGTGTTGCTAATGTAGTTGCCGACATATGCTGGTTACGCAATCTCTTGCTTGAGCTTCATCATCCGCTGTATCGTGCTACCCTAGTCTACTGTGACAATGTTAGTGCTGTTTATCTTTCAGGTAACCCAGTTCAACATCAATGCACTAAACACATAGAGCTCGACATTCACTTTCTCCGAGAACAGGTTCAACGAGGCTTCATTCATGTATTACACGTTTCTACTCGCCATCAAATTGCTGACATATTTACTAAGGGTCTCCCTCGGGTCCTCTTTGATGATTTTCGATCCAGTCTCAACATCGGTCCACCTGACGTTTCGACTGCGGGGGTGTATTAGTATATTGTATTTTTGGCAAATTTATATTGTATTTATGGCAAATTTATATTGTGATTATTGTATAACAAATCTCCCAAAAATATGAAGATCACTTGTATCTATTAATATATATAAAAGAATTGAACATTGCTGACGTGGCGTGTAATGGTGCCTTCATCCTCTCTATGAAACTGCCACGTGGCATCATAATTGAAAGATTTTAATGTTTTTTGAATTATTTCATTTTTTAATTAAAAAAAAAGATAAACATAAAACCCTAAATTTATCTCTCTATCTCTCAATTCTCAATTACTATAACTAAATTGAGTTATTTTAGGAAAAAATAATTTAAAAACAAATTTAAATTTTTCTCTCTTATGTTCCTCCCATAATTTATAAACGTTAATATTTTTATATTCGAGATTTTTTAAATAAAAAAATCACACCAAATTAACGAGCGTTTTATTATCTTTCCAACGAGTACCATAGTGCTATATAAAAAACGGAGAAAAAAACGACTATTTTTTGTGGGGTTATGTTCATACAGAAAAAAAACACAAAGTGTTCAGGTTATTCATTAATCATGTTTTTTCTTTTAAACCAGGTTCTTATCTACGATGTTAAAATTCAGCCCAATCGCCATGCTATCATTGGAATTTTACTCTTCTAAAGATGGATAGGTATACTTCATCAAGAGAAGTTAGGAGAACGAATCACGCAACACTGCAACACATGATGTCACCTTATAACAAGGTTATTTTTTTTTTATTTAATTACAAGAGTAATAATTATTACTATTAGTATTAATATTATTAGAATTGTTATATTTTTCAACTCCCATTATGAATTCTACATCTATATAAGTCAAAGTCAAATTGTAACATATTTTAAATTACGTGAAGATGATTATATGTTGAAGGTTATCCTTTTAATACTGTATTATGTTTAATATGGTTTATGCTTTTTATTTTTTTAACTTTTTAAATAAATGTTTTTTTAACTAAGATTGATTATGTTTAAGTTATTTACGCTTTTCGTGATTTGAGTTTTCTTCTTTTATCATTTTTTTTATCATTTTTTATTAAATCATATTAAATTTTTCAACCCCGGGACCTTCCCGTGGTAATCAGCTAGTTATAAAATATATTCAAATCAATAAGAATAAGGCAGGAGATTAACATTCCTATACTTATAAACAACTAAGCCAACATTATAGGCTACAAGTCTTACGGATTGGCAAGAAGTGATCCCTATTTGTCAATCAGTCCACAGTTAACCAAATGGTGCCATGGCCTTTAGCTGCATTAGGTAGCATTTTTATGAAGTCCACAGAATTGTGTTCCCATTTCCATTCTAGTATGTCCAGTGGTTTAATCCATCCATGAGGCTTTTGGTATTCATCCTTAACTAGCAAACCTGCCAGACACTTGTTTACATAATTCATGACTTCCATTTTATTTCCAGCCATCGACAGTCCTTTCGTAAATTATGATTCATCTTCATAGCACCAAGGTGGATAGAATACATAGTTCCTAAACTGATAATAGTCATCAGATAGCAACGAAAAGTATATCAACAATCCATTAAATCAAATTTAAACATAGAAAAGGAAATAACATAATGCATAACTAAGGATGAAAGTCCAATATGTAGGGTAGCATTCAATCCATGATGTGGACCTCCTATCAAGCACCAAAATTCAATTAAACTGACATGCATTCTAAAAAAGCTCAGTAATGCTGAATGAGTTCTATTATTAATAAAACAAGAATTGATAATCAAGTGTTTGGTAATTACCACCAAACCACATTTTAACATTAAACATGCATGTTAACTTAAATCGTAAGCTAACATCAATTCATGAAGCGAACATCACCATCTTTTGTTCAATACTCACCACTGATTAAGGGCTTTTAAACCATAGATCTATTCTCGTGACATTTCTTGAATTGCGCTAAAATTTTTACAGCAAACACACGAAACCCAGGAAAAGTCACCTTGGGTGTTAAGTTGTTAAATCTCCGTTAAGTGACCACTCGCTAATTACAACCACAAACTATGGATCCCTGAGCCCGACATATATACCCGAAACCCGAACCATCTGTGATGGGTATACCTGACAGGTATGGGATTGGAAAAAAAAATTTCGCGAGTATAGGATGGGTATGAGATTAGTGATGTATAGATTTTTAAGATAGATATATGTTTCGTGTATATCGTATAGATTTTTAAAACATAAATTACAGGACAAATAAAAAATGCGAAATTGGATTTAAATACTCCAAACTATTACTCGTTGGCCGATATCAATCCTAACTATCACTTTTACTACCAATACTTCCAACTATCACTTTTACTACCAATACTCCCAACTTTACACTTTGTATGTTATGTCACCCTCATTTTGGAATCGGGGTCAACCTCTGATGATGAGGCAGTGTTTGCATCTTATCTTGGGAGTGACAAAACAAACAAAGTGTAAAATAGGGAATACTGGTAATCAAAGTGATAGTTGGGAGTGATATCGGCGAACGAACAATAATTTGGAGTAGTTTAATCCAATTTTCCTTAAAAATACATATACATAGAAAGATCAAGGGGTATATTTTAAAACACTAATGGGTATCCCGATACCTAACATGTAATACCCGACGGGTAATGGGCCAGATATTGGACAAAATTTTATAACCAGGTGGGTATGGGACAAGATTTTACTACCCGGTGGGTATGGGATTAGTAATACCCTGACCCACACTCAGCTAGTTGCCATCCCTACTACAAACTCTGAGGAGCGAATTAGAGGCCTTGAAGATGAAAAACATGACACTGTAAGTGACTTCTGGGGAAAGTTGGGCGTCATAAGAGCGAAGTTTAAAAGGTCTTGTTCCTACCCTAAAAAATAAACCGAATGTGTGAAAGTTGCTTAACTTGGTCCTAAAGAAATTCCTACCCATTGTGATATCCATCGAGCGATAATCAAAAGTTAATAAATTTCTGGCCTTTGAAAAACGCCTCAAAAGTTATGTTGAACCAGCGGTAAACAATCAAGGAAGGCTATTGATAGCAAGTGCAATTAATTCGGAAAATTGGCATCATGGAAAAGGACTTGGTAATCAAAGTCATGATAGAGGACATTGACGAGGTCAGAAGAAGAACCAATACTACTATAAGAGGACATTGATGAGGTCAGAAGAAGAACCAATACTACTATAAATCAAGAAAGTTAAAATAATGGGAATTGGATTTTAATAATCTAAATTATTTGAAATTGGTCATTTACACCCCAAAGTAAAAAAATGGTCATATATAACCTGTACTATTAACCTATTGGATTCTTGCAGCCAATTTGGGTTAAGTCCCTAACCCAGTTAGTTTGGGGGTGCCATGTCAGCTAAAACACTAGATGGGTTACTGACTTAACCCAAATTAGGTGCCAGAATCCAAGGTTAATGGCATAGGTTATATATGGCCATTTTTTTAGTTTGAGGTGTCAACGGCCGATTTCGAATAGTTTAGGTTTTTAAAATCCAACCTCCTTTAAAATAACGGAGAACCGAGTTTATAATTAAAGGGAACATTAATCACAAATTTGGGTTTTGCTATATTATTTAGTAAGCATAAGGTTTCTTGTTAATATTAGAATGTTTTTTTTAGAAACAAGAATGTATCTTTATATATATATATATATATATATATATATATATATATATATATATATAGGGTTGGGTTATTTTGAGAACCATGGTGAGTTGTGAGAACCATAGGAACCATTCTAGACCATTGATCTTCTCAATCCAATGGTTGAGATTAAGTCTTGAGGTTTTTGTCTTTACATGGTAATTAAAAATTGTATTATGTATATTTTAATCTAACTAGTGGGTTAGCCCGCGCGATGCGGCGGGTGTCGCATAGTCTCTTTTAGAAAGTGTTTTCTAACTTAATATGTCTTAAACACTGATTATATTTGGGTACCACCACTATTACCACTACTATATCTAAATAAGATGATACTAAATTTAAATAATAATTACTTATAAAAATACTAATATTATCATGGACAACCATTTCATATTACTAATGGATTAATTATACAAGACTAATGTAAAGTCTTTGATATTACTATGGTTCATTAACTATAATGTGATGTAATTAAAGACAAGTTTAAAAGACAAATTTGCCCCTAAAAAGTAGTTAAGATGTGCATTATGTATTGTATGATAAGGAAATATACTTGTACTTCTTATTTTTTAAGAAGTCCTTAGGAAATGCTTTATAATATAGTATAGATATAGATATAGATAAAGTACATTTGAGGGTATTAAAGTAAAAACACCATGTGAGAGAAATATAATTAATATAATATGATATTAATTTTTTATTTAATAATTCACAATATCATAATTTTTAAACTATTTTTATTTTTTAATTTATTTATTTTTTTAAAACAAATAATCAGATAAATTTGATGAAGATGATTTACACTGGGGTAATTATTTACACTAGTGTAAATCTACCATATTTACACTGGTGTAATTATTTTACACCTGTGTATAGATCAACCACACACAAACTACTACATTCGTATTACACCAGTGACAAACCTAAAACAAACATTTATATAAAATCGTATTATACCAATGTAAATGCCCCACAAAAACATCAACAAAAAATGTATTACATCAAATGCAAAACAACCAAACTTCTATACATTATACAAAAAAAAAAAAAAAAAAAAAAAAAAAAAAAACCCATCATCTACAAACATCTTCTTCTTCTACCCATTATCATCTTCAACATCTTCTTCTTCTACCCATTATCATCTTCAAAAACATCTTCTTCTTCTACCCATTAATAATAATAATAATAATAATAATAACAATAACAGAAACAACAACAACAATAATAATAATAACATACCATCACCGAACACACCCCCTGGCACCATCATCAAACCACCGTCCCACCACCGTGCTCCGCCCCCTGCCCCACCAGTTTCCAAACAAACATCTCAGTTTCGAAAATAATAATAATAATAATAATAATAATAATAATAATAATAATAATAATAATAAAAATGAGAACAACAACAAACCTGTTGTCTCCGTCCTCCACCTTCACCACCGTTCACCCTCGTCACCATCACCATCGTCTTCTGTTTCGTCACCATCACCTGTTGACTCGTTTCAGAGGCAAAAAACCAACCCTCCCTTCACGTCTGTTTCAGATCTATTTTTCACCGTCGAACCTCCCCATTTCCAGACCACCATCTGCCACCGTCTCCTCCACACCCTCGCCCCCTACCCGTCTCCTCCACCGTCTCCCCCACCACGAACTACCCCCTGCTATTCAGATCTGTTTCGCTCCAGAGAGAGAGAGAGAGAGAGAGGTGTGAGAGAGTGTGTGTGTGAGAGAAGAGTCTGTGTGGGGGTGTGTGTTTATTTAAAAATAAATCAGATTTCTAATTATAAAAGAAAGGTTTGGAGTGGGGTGTGGGTGGGGTAGGGTGGGATAAATTACTTTTGTACCCTTCTATATTATAATGTTATGGGGTATATGTGTCACATTATCATTGGTGTAGGGAGGTTCTCAAGTTCTCATAACTCAAGGAGGTTTTCATATGAACTCATTCCTATATATATAGGGTAGGGTTCAAATAGGAACCATACCTTAAGTAGGAACCATGGGAACCAATCTTAGCCATTGATCTCTAATGGCATGATTGTAAATAAGTAAAACTTTAATTCTTTATTTAAATCAAAGGGTATTATTGACTTTTGTTATATGATTATTAATAGGTTATTATGTATGCATAGTAACTGACTACTATTCCAAAATAAGAAGTTAATTAATTAATTAATTAATTATATTATATCTTTAATTATATATATATATATATATATATATATTTAGTTATTAAATTCTTTTTTACAGACGTTTTTTTATTTTGTTTTTAATTCAATTCTTTTGTACACACATGTACACAATGTACATCAATTTTTTTTTCATTCATCATCATTATCGACATATATACATTGGTGTACATCAGTTTCTTTTTTGTTTTTTTTTTCATTTATTATTATTATCGTTGACACAGATATACATTGATGTATACAGTTTTTTTTTTCTGTCATTCATCATCATAAACAACAACACAGATATACATTGATGTATATCAGTTACTATTTTTTCATTCATTCATCATCATCAACACATATATACGTTGGTGTATATTACGTAAAGAGAATGAGAGACATAACCGCTATAAGGATAAACAAAGCCAAATGCCTATACACAAGTGTATATAATGGTAAATTTTATTTAGCTATATAGCTGTTGTAAGTTGAAGTGTACATTGGTGTATATTAGTTTTTTTGTTCATTCATCATCATCATCATCATCATCATCATCAACACATATATACAATGATTTACATTAGTTATACATTAATGTATATCAGTTTTTTTCATTCATTCAACATCATCAACACAAATATACATTGGTGTATATTCGTTTTTTCATTCATCATCATCACCAACACAAATATACATCGGTGTATATCAGTTTTTTTTCATCATCATCATTGACACAGATATACAATGTATATTCGTTTTTTCATTTATCATCATTATCGTTGACACAAATATACATTGATGTATATCAGTTTTTTTCTTTCATTTAACATCATCAACACAAATATACATAATATGAAAAAGCGTATATACGATATACAATGTACAAACCTATAAAACATAAATTAATGAACTAAGTGAGTGGAAATTAAAAAATGTCTTGATTATAATCTGGTTCGTAGACCAATTATGATATGGAATTGATATGGAAGTATTACACATAAATGTATAATATGAAAAATCACATATATGATCTATAAAAATACAAAACCTGCAAAATCGTGTATGAATTAAGTGATTGAAAATAAATTTTTTACCTTAACCTTGTACACTAGTGAGGTACGACCGTACGACACACAATGAATCAACAACATACATTATGATTTCTTGAAGATATTGAATTGTTTGAGACTAAAAAGGGTAATTAGTTACATCCAAATTGGTAACTGATATATATATGGTTAGGGTTGGGGATTTCTTAATTTGAGCTTTAATTTATAGAGAGAGATGAAAGCAAATGAAGAGATGATCAAGGAATAATTTTTTTAACTTTCAATTATGTCCTTTTCATTCAAAAATAAAAGTCAATAAGATGAGTGGTCTAGATTGGTTCCTAAGTTCCTAACTAGGGTATTGGTTCCTATTTGATCTTATTCCTATATTATATATATAAAGTCAAGGGTCTTAGAGTGTATATAGACAAAGCTAGAAACTCTGAGTGCTTATTTGAGGTTATATTTTAAAAGTCATGACGCTTTATAGAAGCGACGTGACTGCCAAAGGAGTCCTTGAGGATTTATATACCATATCCGAGTCGTTAAAAATATGTCCATTAGATTTTAATAAATTAAATAGTTAAAACTAAATGCTACGTACGACCAATAGTATAGCTATAAATATAAAAATTAGCAAAATAATAATATTAGAATGAGTGAAAGTACATACCGTAATAGGCTAGTATCTAACAGGCAATTCGTGAAGCTCTCATAGCATTGTTGCTAGCAAACTGGCGAATCAACTCTTAGTAGTTTATAAAATCTAAGATTTTGTTCTTGATAGCTATCATCACTAACTCACTAAGTTTTTCTTGGGACATTGTTGATTGTAAGTATAATTCAACAACTTTAATTTTGAAAAATTTATTTTTGCGGATGCCATCGTGACTGGAATAGTCAATAATATTCTATATGCAATGCGTGCATTTGAGAAATAACATTCTTCTTTTCATGTGCAACAAAACATTTATAGGGTCGCTAAATTTTTGTGATGTATCAAATAACTTCAACTATGAATAGAAAGAATAGCATTGTTTTTTTTTTTTTTTTTTCATTTAGTAGGTTAAATAGGTGTTGAGCTTATAAATGTTATGGGCTTTGAGTTAATAATATTTAAGTTTTAAATTGATTATTATTAGGCTCAACTTTTGAGTATTAAATGGTTTTCTATTTTAATAACACACGCACACACATATCTATACTACATTATAAAGCACCAATGATGTACCACATAGTAATTTTGCCACACAAACAACTTTTAATGCAACATGTACAACGTAGTCAAGCTTATCTATGAGGATATATTCGTCCGTTAAAGTAAAGTTAAGATTCATATAGGGATATCTAGGTAATTTGACTTATCCCTTTATTCACAAACTAAACATTTGATTCCCATTTTTAACCCTCACCGCCCTTCACCTTATAACTCTCCTCCTCATTATCTTTTAAGTACCATCCAAAGGTTTCAAACAATAATTCCATCTTAATTCCTTCATATCTTTCAAATAGGGCTGCAAACGAACTGAACTTTCGGCGAACAGTTCATGAACCGTTCGGCGGGAAGTTCGTTTGTGTTCGTTCATTTAATAAATGAACGAACATGAACAGAGGCCGTGTTCGTTCGTTTATGTTCGTGAACGTTCGGTAACATGTTCGTTTATGTTCGACAGTTTAATAGGGTTTATAATTTTTAATTTTCTTTTATTTACCCAAAGAAATAATATATCTGAGGTAAATATGTTTGGATAATTTAGTTATATTTTGGGTGGATCTAGCTGATGTCTTAAGAATTATATCTTATTCCAAAGTTAATATATGTTCATTTGTGTTCATGAACATTTCTTTGTGTTTGCTTGTGTTCATGAACACTTGTTTGTGTTCATTAATGTTCGTTTGTGTTCGTGTGCATTCATGAACAAAATTAACAAACGAAACGAACATAAACGAACACGAACACAAGTAGTTTCTTAACGAACGAACACGAACAAAAAATTTCGTTCGGAAAGTGTTCATGAACTGTTCATGAACACATGATTTCCTTAACAAACGAACACGAACAAGGCCTTGTTCGTGTTCGTTCGGTTCGTTTGCACCCCTACTTTCAAACCCATCTTTTTTTTTGAACGACTTACAAACAACTCTGTCCGACTACCCAGGGGAGTCCCCACACTATGGACATACCCCCACGACCAACCCAATGGAGGGCTCATACATACCTCAGGCGGCTGGTGTAGTCAAGCCCGCCCATGCCAACCCATCTTTTAACAATATAAATATTATATTGTTAATGTCATAATATAGCTTTTAATGAAAAACCGATCCTAAATAACCTAAGATATATTTTTTTTTGTTGATTTATTTTGATTTGTGTTTGCACCATTAATCAATAGAAACAATGCAAATTTTGATCGACTTAAATTATATCAATTTTGCCATTTGTTAAATCTTTAAAAATGCTTGAGCTTTAATTTCAACTGAAGTAACACCTAAACTCCAATGGATTTACCAATGCAACTATTAACCCCACCCATAGATATGATTAGAGTCTTATATGGTCATTTTCTACATAAATTTAGTTTTACTGTTGACTTTCTCGAAGAAAAAAAAGTGTGAGTAAGCTAGAATCATTTAGATGTAAAATCATTTATTATTGTATCTCATCATCATCATCATCATACTCAGTTAATCTCACCTATAGCAAAGCTAAGGCAGGGTCTGAGGAGGGTAAGATGTAGACAGCCTTACCTCTACCCCTAAGAATAGAGAGGCTGCTTCAGTGAGACCCCCGGCTCGATGTGGTTTGGTATCAAGACTTGGACATAAGGCACAAAACACTTAGCAATCGGGACAAACCCGATCGGTGCATGTACCCCTGCCTTTTGGCTATCCACGCCACCACATGATGCATGATTAACCGTCCGTCGTTTTTAACGTTATTGTCACAAAATTAGTAAAATAACGTTAAAACTAGTGCAACTTTACTTTTGCCCCCCAAGGGCCACACATATATACATTATATGCGTACGCCGTAAGTGGGGCGTAATTTATTATTGTATCTATTAATTCTAAACATAAGGACAACTAGTATAGTTTAAGATATTAGGTTTTAGCATTATATTTTTAGTTCTTCTTGCTCTCTTTATTCTTTTATATTTCTTCATTCATGCCCCTTTTCCTTTCTCACATTATAGTAATAGTTATTACTTATTAGTTTAATAGTTACAATCCCTAAACCCCGCGCGTTACAACGGGTTTCCTTTGAAGTTACATACTAAAGCAACTTTTATGGTAGTATGTATGGCAACTCTAATCATAGTAGCTTTCTTCTTTGTAATAATATATTAAAGTTAGAAGAGGAAAGTTGGTGGCATTATTTGGAATCCTTTACTAAAATAATGATGATGACGACGAAGACTATAGACTATAGAGAAATTTTAACAATATTATTAGAAACTATAGACTATAGAGAAATTTTAACTACGACGAAGATAATTATTGTATTATTAAATATTATAAATTAACAATATTATTAGAAACTATAGACTATAGAGAAATTTTAGGAGAAAGTGACATGTGGTATTAATTGGAATGTTTATTATAATAGGGATTGCTACAGTAATCAAGTTCAGTTTGTGTTAGTCATTTCGTTCGTTCATCATTCTATCGATTTTGTCTTTGAGTACGAACAAGTGTGACCCCATAAGCAGCTACAAATTCCATTTCGAAGAAAGCCAAACAATGAATACTAGTGTCACGAAACCATGGTTAAAGAGGCAAATATGAACGTTCTTTTCATACCTTTTAAACTAATAGTATTGGTCCGCATGAAACTAATAGGACGATACTATTATTAGAATGTCATTGTAATACACAGTTGCCACAAATATGAGCGTTTTTTTCGTATCTTTTAATGCAGTCCTTGATTACACAAGTTGTAGATCATGTGTTTTGTTGTATTAAAAGATACATGGAACCATGGATGCAAGTAGGAGTCTTTACTCATATTCCAGTGGTCCTAGAATTAAGTTCAAAGTCCTCATTCATATCACCTCATACATGGGGCATATATCAACTTCACACGTATACACATATCATCATTCATATTTTTGTGGATGTATCCTCATATTTTAAAAAGTGGCTTTAGGTGGTTGTCGTTGTGAGCGAAAGAAATGAAAAAAAGTTATTGTACATCTATATATTTGAGAGGACACTATTCTTGAAAGTGGTGGTCAGTGAGGGACAGAGAAAAAGAAAAAAAGTTAAAATAAAAGGGGCAAGTTATTCTATACAGTGTAACAAAAATGAGAAACGTGATAATGATGCAAAAAAAACATAATAGCTCATGAAATATTGCACAATAATCCACAAAATGTAACACGATGCTAAAGAAAAAAAAAGACACAATGAATTGCAAAATGACACAATGATGGAAATAAGAAAAAGACACAATGCTACATAAAAAAACAAAATGATATAACACAAATTCTAAAAACTACAAGCTAAAGACCAAAAAAATGTAAAAACCTAAAAACTAAGATGGTACGGTTCAATAAGACTGTTCCAATGCTCCTTTGAATGAGTTTAACCGAAATCCGTTTGATACCATTTCTATAACTTTATTTCTTTCATTGTGTATTTGATCCTAACCCTAATAAAATGTATAAAAAATATTATTTAATTGAAAATGAGAGAGAAAATATAATATTTTTAGTGTAATTTGATAAATGAAAGACAAAATTACACGGATGGTGCCTGTGGTTTTCATGTAATAACGCCTTAGGTACTAAGCAACTTTTTTAACTTCTTTAGGGCCCATGGTTTAGTTTTTGTAACGAAAATGGGTATTAAGGTTTGTTTTTGTAACAATGTTGGGTACTAATACTAACTATCGTTAAATTTTCTGTTAACTTTAGTTAAAGTGATAAAAATGCCTTTTTATAAACTAGAGGGGCCATTATGTAATAAACTTCATTTACAAAACCATTAGTACCCAAACATGAAACTTTAGAGAAACCACATAGACTAACCATGTAATTAACTCATTATTTTATTAAATGTATTTATTTTTAAGATTTATAATTAAATAAGGAATATTTAATTAAAACATATTGTTTTATTAAATATATTTATCCCATTATTTATAAAAATAAATACACTTCTAAGTATGGTTGTGCAAAGGGTCCGGAACCGACCCGACCCGGACCCACAAGAACCGTATACCCTTTTATTGTTGAAATTCAAATCCACGAACCGAACCTTAAAAGGCTATGTGGTTCCGGGTCCTAAAGGTTCTACTGGGTCGGGTAAATGGTCTGACCCTTTAGAACCTTTTAATGTAATAGCCACTTTTAGAGGATTAAATATTCCTACTCTTTTACCATGCTCGTCAAAGAATTCATCCATATGATTCTAACAATAGCCCATGAGTTTCTTTTTTAAGTCACCTTTCGTTTCGCGACTTATGTTTTCGTAACAATTTTGTCATTCTCATATCTCGAAACATTATTTGAATATGTTATGTATACATTATAAAGACACACACATATACACATACACATACACATACACAACACAAACACACATCAGAGCGACATACATAAATATTTACTTCAAATTTGGATATAATATATATTATATAATATATCATAGCTATGCATGCATATACATCAAGCCGAAAATATTTTAAGGAAAAATACATTGTTATTCTTATAAATAATATTTTTAATATTGTATTAACATGACATGAAATCGATTATAATAACATATAAAAACGAATAGTGAAAAGACTAAAAGAGGTTATTTTTTTAAATTTTAATGAAAATACAGATGGTTCTTGTGGTTCTTATATTAGAACCGTGGGTTTGGAACCGACCTGGAACCGATAATTCATATAAATCTAGAACCGGAAACCGACCTATCTATTTAAAAAGGTTCGGGTCCAAGGTGCTCACAGGTCGGGTCCAAGGTTCCTGTGGGTCCGAACCATGAAGTGCTCACCCCCTACTTCTAAGATAGATAAAACGTTCTAAATGTTATTAATTTACTTATGGATTTTAATGAAATTCAAAAATGATTTTTACCTTGTAGGTCCAAACCTACCAAGCCCACCAATTCTTGAAGAAGAAAAAAAATCTTTCTTTTTTTATTTATAAAAATTCAACTTCTGTTTGTTTCTATCTTTTTTAATTTTCTTGAATTGGGTTTGCATCTTTTTGGCCAAAAATAACATTTAATTCAATTACATAAAGAAAACATTTTTTAAGTTAAATCCAAGTTATTAGATTAATAGTTGTAACCATAACACAAGTCCATCCAACATTAAGTTAAATGTTTTCTTTAAGGTTATAACTATTAATCTAATAACTTGAATTTATTTTTATAAATAATGGGATAAATATATTTAATAAAACAATGTTTTAATTAAATATTCCTTATTTAATTATAAATCTTAAAAATAAATGCATTTAATAAAATAATGAGTTAATTACATGGTTAGTCCCTGTGGTTTATCTAAAATTTCATGTTTGGGTACTAAAGGTTTTGTAAATGAAGTTTAATACATAATGGCCCCTCTAGTTTATAAAAAGGCATTTTAATCACTTTAACTAAAGTTAACAGAAAATTTAACGATAGTTAGTATTAGTACCCAACATTGTTACAAAAACAAACCTTAATACCCATTTTCGTTAGAAAAACTAAACCATGGGCCCTAAAGAAGTTAAAAAAGTTGCTTAGTACCTTAAGGCGTTATTACATGAAAACCACAGGCGTCATCCGTGTAATTTTGTCTAAATGAAAATAAAGAATAGAATGTGAATGCTCTTATCCTATATCCTATATATTGAAAAAGAAAAGATTTAATAATGTAAGAAGAGCACATAAAACAAAATATAACACAATGGTCACAAAACATAACACAATGCTAATAAATATGACACAATGGTGAGGAAAAAAGACAGTGAATTAGAAAAATGACACAATGACGAAAATAAGAAAAAGGCACAATGCCACATAAAAGACACAATGATATAACCTAAATTCTAAAAACTACAAGCTAAAATTCAAAAAAAGTTAACACCTAAAAACTAAGATTGTAGGGTTCGATGAGACGGTTCCAATGCCGCTTGAATAAGTTCAATCGGAGTCCGTTTAATACTCTTCCATGACTTCGTATTTTTTCACTGTGTATTTAATCATAACACTAATAATGTGTTCTTACTAAAATTCACCTAACCAATAAATGAGTGGATAACAAATTGCCATTTTATTATTAAAATTCACCTGAAATGTATTTGAAGGTGTATATACTTATTATTTACAAAACTACATAAGGGACATGGTCCCAAATTTTCGCATAGACGAGATTAGCCCTAACCCACAATGAACCTAACTCCCAATCACCTGCGCAGTAGTCCATGCGCATGAGTATTCAGATGTGCAACCTCTCAGTAGCGCAAAAGAACGTTGTTACCAAGAAGGAATCTCCGCGCAAGAACACACGTGCAGGAAAAACCACCAACATCATATACTAGTACAATTATGTACGGAAGTACCTGACTCAGAAAATATCCGATCAGAGCCTGGGTGCATTCCCAGCCAATAAGAAGACGACGGCCTGTCAGGGTTGGACCAACCATCGTGAGTAGGTACAACGACGTAACAGCTTCCATGCTGGAACCATACTATGTACAGTACTGTCAGATTATTGTACATCCCATGTCGCCATGCACCTAGGGCTATTCATGAGCCGAGCCGAACCGAGCGGACCTTTGCTCGTGCTTGGCTCATTTACAAACCGAACCAAGCCGATCGGCTCGTTTACAATTGATCCGGAAACCGAGCAAGCATTGTTCGAGTGCACATTTTTCGAGCGAGCGACAAGTGGCGAGTATTTTTGGACAACCATAAATTTGGGATGTTTCCTTTAATATTCTCGCTGCCTAGTGATGACTGAGGTTCGACCGTTCGATAATGAGGCTCTAGTTGAGGCTAGTGAGGTAATGAACATACTACAGAGAACGATTGTCGCGTTGTAGCGTAGGTTGATAGCGGGAGAGGATTGATGGTGGACAACTAATGGGAATAGGAAGTCAAGCAATGTTTTTCGCGACTTAGGGTTTTACAAATAAACTTAGTGTTAAGTTATCATTGGGTTGACTGGGCCAGTAACTATAAATATAATTGAATATATGCATGTATTGAGCCAAACCCAATAGAGTGATATGTATAAAACTATAAATATAATTGTAATTAATGTGTATACATATAATTATATATATAATAAATTAATAAAAAATGATATCGAGCCGAACCGAGCCGAACGGACCTTTGCTCGTGCTTGGATTGTTTACAAACCGAACCGACCCGATCGGATCGTTTACAATCGAGCGAGCAATTTCCGAGCAAATTTCGGGCGAGCGCCGTGCGTTTTGAACAGACCCACATGCACCACGTCAGGCGCCTCCAATGGTCAAACCATTTCGCCTTTCAGAAAAGTACAGACGTGCAACCACTCTCGTCACGCCACATGGCCCCAAAAAAGGCGGTACACACTCTCTCTGTCAGCATTAATTGCCACGTTTCCTAAGTACTAATCTATTAGGCCGAAAGTGGAGGCACTCCTTAACTCGGCCTAGGCCCATATTGGGTTAACGGTTAGTGATATTGGCCTATGCATGTCCTATTTAAAGAGGACTACCCCCTCTTCATATGGACATGTCATGTTACACAAAGTAAACCAACACCATTTTTATTGACTGTACGTTGGAGCTATCTTTAGCATCCTAGCAGTCGCCCCCTTTTATACGACCGCTATTCCTTTCATTCTTGCAGGTTGGTTTGAGGATGTGTGCAAAGGATTATACCCTGCAGCAAGCCAGCAACCACAAGTGACAACCCCTTTAGCATCATGTTACACAAAGTAAACCAACACCATTTTTATGACTGTACGTTGGAGCTATCTTTAGCATCCTAGCAGTCGCCCCCTTTTTATACGACCGCTATTCCTTTCATTCTTGCAGGTTGGTTTGAGGATGTGTGCAAAGGATTATACCCTGCAGCAAGCCAGCAACCACAAGTGACAACCCTTATTATCAATTACACTCGTTTCTTCACTACCAAAAGGTGTTTTTAGAAAGAATTAAATTTTAGTATTTAAAGTTTGAATAAAATAATCATTTTAGTTTAAAAGTCTAAAAGCATTAATTTTAGTTTAAAAGTTTCATAACTTATTTCGATTTCAATTCAAAAATATGAAATTTTTGACTGAAAATGAAACAAATGATTAAACTTTTAGATTGAAGATGAAACAAATGATGAAACTTTTAGATTAAACTTAATGTTTCTAAAGTTTTGTACTAAAATGGTAATTTTTGCCAAACCCTACAGACTAAAATCAAAGTATAAGCAATTTCTAATTTTTCGGTTTATTTAACTAAAATATTGGTGTTGGGTTTAAAGCAATTGTGGTTTGTATCTGTTAACCTATTTGTTTCCACTCCTGAACTTATCGATCGGTCTACAACTTACTATTATATATCAAAATTCTTTTTTCTAATAATTACTAACCTCACACCTTGAGCTTGAACTCATTTAACTTATGAAAACTCAAGCTTAAGTTCAGCTAGATTAGATCTTTGTTTCTAAAGTTCAAGTTATTCTACACAGTGTAACAAAAATAAGAAGGGTGAGAAGGATACAAAAAACACAATAGATCATGAAACATGATACAATGAGTCACAAAATATAACACAATGCCGAAAAATATAACACAATGCTGAAGAAAAAAACACAATGAATTGAAAATGACACGATGACGAAAATAAGAAAAAAAGACACAATGATATAACACATATTCTAAAAACTACAAACTAAAACCCCAAAAAACGAAGACCTAAAAACTAACATCGTAAGGTTCAATAAGACGGTTCCAATGCCACTTGAATGAGTTTAATCGGAGTCCGTTTGATACCATTCCTACGACTTCTTTCACTGTGTATTTGATCCCATATCTTTCTACAGCTTGAGCCTAACTCGTTTAATATTTATTAATTAATTTTGATTATTGCTATTATTTTATATGTAATTTAGTTTATTTTTTCATAATTTTATAAATATTAATTAATTACTATTTAAATAAAAAAATTAATATATCAATTAAAATTTGTATAATTAATGGACTCATTTAGGCTCGCGAGCAGGCTTTAACCCAATTAGCGAACTCATGCTCATTTAATAAACAAGCCTTTATTTAGACTCGGGCTCAAGCTCATCTAAGTTCGATTGTTTCGAGCTGAGCTCGAGTAGCTACCACACGTGCCTCTACTATTTTTCACTCCTAATTTGTACCATTTGCTATTTGTTTGTATCACATAGGGGTGTTCAGAATTCGATTCGAATTCGAAAAATTCGAAATTTGACTTAATTCGATTCGATGATCAAGAATTCGGATTCAATTCGAGTTCAGTAAATCGAATACGAATTTATGATTTTAATTCGATTCGATTCGAAATTCGAATAAAAATAATACATATTTATTATATATAATTATATACACACACTTATAACTTTAGAAAATGGAGTAATCTATGAATTTAACCTAAGTAATAGATTAGCCAATTACTAAGGCCAAGCTTAACTAAAGTCCATAACTTTAGTCTTAACCTTAAACGAATTTATTCGAAGTCGCATCGAATTCGAGTTTCTAATATGAATTCGAATCGAATTCGAATTGAGTTTTTTATTCGAATCGAATTGGTCAGCTTTTAATCGAATTCGAATCGAATACGAATTCAGTAAAAAAAAATAAATTATTCAAAAAATTTGATTCGAAAATTCGTTATTCGATTTGATGAACACCCCTAGTATCAAACGTCACTATTACAGTTCTCCCCTTAGATTTTAGTGAATTTTTATTTTATCCCTTGGGCTTTATTGATTCGCAACATTTGGTATGTACAACATCTCACTATTTTACCTTTTTTTTTCCTTACATCTTAGTGAGTTTTCATTTTTTTTTTCTTTTAGAGTATTAGAAAGTTTTACTTTTCTTCCTGAAAAGTATTAGTTAATTGAAATGACTAAATAGTATTGACAAACTATTATAAACACTATTATAAGTTTGTAAGACACGGAGTGCATATGTGTTCTTGAATATTATTGATTTCCAAAAAATGACAAAAATTACCGAGAGTTCATGTCCATGGCCAGGTTCCAAGTGGTTACACTCCTAGCAAGGCCTAGGACCAACACCCTAGACAGGGTCTAAGGATTGTTAAACATTATTAACCAAGTTACTTTTGACAAAAACAAATCGTTAGCAATAACTAAGTTACTTGTAAAGGAGTTACAACTACATATAACTGATTAACTGTCAACAATTTTAAATAATTTTAATCGACAAGTAGAACACTCTCACTACAATTTGGGTCGTTTCAACCAAATATTAATACATTATGGTGGTTTAATTTCTCAGCCGTAAAACAAAAGTCTTTGATCTGTTTCGGGCACAACATTTGCAAAACATAAAACACATATATTCTTGTAATTCATTTCTAAATAATCCGATTAAGGTTTCCAAACTATTGTCTAAATACTTCATTATGACAATGGTTGTATTCATGTTTTAAAAAGATTTATACAAGAGCATTCAACTACAAACCTACATCCACTCATCCTTATGATGCTATAGAAATTGGAAAATGCTGTGAAACGTCACGTACATTGTACTGCTCATCACATGACACTCTATCTTCTTAATCAGATTCCCAAAGAAACTGAGCATAAGCAGCCATAACATAACTGTGTCATCATCAAATGAAAGTTTCTGTCAAACAATGATAAATAATAACTTAACATTTAGATTACAATGAAGATATTTAGATATGTTTATCTTACCTATCATCCGGAGAAGCTTTAACGCTTGATCGAAGTAACTCTGCGCACGCGATGCATCCTTTTGTATCTCCCAAATCAAATAAGCATACATTGACAAAACACTCCCCATCACTAGGGTTAGCCAGTATTGCTCTACTGCAATACTCTTCAGCTTTCAAAACATCGCCTCTAACCTATTTAATATTAATAATCATATTATACATCAAAACATTGAATCTAGATTTGGTAAACAATGTAATGTATTAAATATGTAAATGATGAGTTAGATACTTAGATAGGTACCTCTTTCAAGTAATTAGCATAATTTCCAAGAACCAATGAGTTACCAGGGTTAGCTTCAATCAGATTTTGGTAATACACATCTGTACCATCACTTCCATAATCATAATCCTCATTATCACCACCTCCACCACATATCTTTCCACCACCGCCGCCTTCGCCGCCGGTTCCATCCATCATGTTAACATCCATACCTTTGATCTTTATCGGCTTCCACAGCAACGGGCGGAAAACAAACAACCATTCGATGTGGCTCTAGTGATATTCTTAGGGGAATGCAATGATATTATTTGTGACTTGAGGTTTTGATGGATGAAATGGGGTTCTTGTGATAATAAACCATTGGGATTTTGTTGTTGAAGCCATGAAATGGGTGAGGAAGTTGATGAGCTTCTCAGTAGCATTTCTAACTGTAAGTTCATCACTAAAGACACTTTACTTGTGATCGCTATGGAGAGAAGATGCATGCATGGATGGAAGTATTTATAGGGGACAGACTAGAAAAAGGACAAGTATTATATAGTACTAATTTCATTTTCTCGAATTATTCCGTTCGTTAACTTTATAATAATAATAATAATAATAATAATAATAATAATAATAATAATAATAATAGTAATAGGCAGTTGTATTTAATTTTCTTGTTTTTCTCAAGTCTGATATATACCAGTGTAGTGACAATCTGAACCAACAACACTGAACAACATCGGTATTTGTATTGTCGAAGCCAGTGCCAGTATTTGTTTTAACGGATTTGGATCGGGTAAAACAGGTTATCCTTTTGAGCATATTACGAATTTATTTTATGGGTTTATCTTTGGTTGAAAGGGGTGGCGGCGTAGCTTGTTGCCCGTCTACATTCTATTGTGATGTAACTTTCGTATTTTGTTTTAATAAGACTCAATATTAAATTTAAAAAAAATAAATTAAATAAGCAATACCAACCAAACAACATTGGTACCCATTTTATAGTATTATTGAACCAAGTATCACTATTCATTTTTAGGCTTTCGATTGGTTGTATTTGTGTATATGTACCAAGACTTTAATTTTGGGTTTTATTTTTGGTTGCGCATGGCCACCATATATTAACTAAATCTAATAGTGATGTAAATAAATTATTTTATTTTGTTGTAAACGAATTTCGCGCGATATTCCCTCAACAACCCCCCCCCCCCCCCCCCC